>JBBPBX010016447.1:28362-48143 GCA_038048925.1 Garcialebias charrua
TCTTTGTATTTAAAAGAGCTTATGTATTTAAGAGCTTATTTTATTGTATTTTGACGTGTATGTGTGTGAGATAGTTGTGAATTTGAGAAATGTGAAAATTGAGAAGAAGTTGTAATGTATATTATAGCATACATTTAAGCTTCTGTCTGCATTAGTACAACCTTGAAGCTGCGTGTGTGTGTGCGTGCGTGCGTGCGTGCGTGCGTGTGTGTGTGTGTGTGTGTGTAGCAGCAGCTACTCAAGTGCTGGTGAGCTGATCTTATTGTAACAGGTGGCACCACAGGGTGGCACAATTTCCCTGTGATGTAAGCCTCTAGAAAAGGGAAGTTGTCAGTATTGATGACAGGGAGCAATTTCCTGAGAGTGGCCAGGTGTGTTGTGTTCACACCAGCGGCGGCCGCCACTAGAGGGCGCTAGGGGCGCCGCCCCTCCTTGGAACTGCAGCTCTTCATCATTTGAAGTTTAAATTTTTTTTAATAAAAGTGAAATAATAAAATAAAAATATTTCGAAATGCATGCATATATGTTTTTAGTTGTGTAGGATAAATATTTTATGAGTAATGATTGTTTGTTTCAAAAAACGTTTTCTGATTGTGACGTACTTCCGGTTCCCTGCGGTTCCCCGCTGGGCGCCGCCTGCGGCTTTTCCATTGAATCTAATTATAACTAGCGCGCTAGAAACTTCCGGTGCCCTGCTTCTGTTGGACTGTACAGGTCGCATTTTCCGTCGCCCTCGAGCCTGGACTCGTCTCTTATCGCCACGGATCGCCAGCGCTTCCGGTTCGAGCCAGGAGGGAGGGGGAGCAGGGGGACCATCTCTGTTTACACTCAGAGCTGATCACACGGCCAACTAGAGAGGTTGAAACAGCAGTAATTATTAATGGTGCCTTTCTACACAGGTAAGCAAGTAATAATTGTGAGTTTAATAAATCTCTAAGTGCACATGAGCAAAGTTTGAGCTGTTCTCATCTGTGGTGCGTGACGTGGTGTCGTGTGTTGCTGTCAGTCACACAGCTAGCTGCTAGTTGTGCTTATGAACGTTGTGGTGTTTCTTTATCTAATGCTTATTACTATTCCTGACTGATATGGCTCTCAACTAGATGTTACAAAAGTGTTTTCTAAACGTTATGTGTTTAATATTATGACTATCAGGTGTTTATGTATTAATATTTTGATTATCAGATGTTTGTGTGTTAATATAATGATTGTCAGTTGTTGTGTGTTAATGTTATGATTATCAGATGTTCATGTGTTGTGTTAATATTATGAATATCAGATGTTCATGTGTTAATGTTATGATTATCAGATGTTCATGTTTTTAACTCAAGCTTGTGTACAAAAGTTGAGCTGAAGTCAAACCTGTTAAATATCAGACAATATAAACTTTTATATTCACCAGATGTCTGCTATATCAATCAATCACCTTTATTTTTCCAGGTAGAGTCCGTTGAGATGGAGATCTCTTTTACAAGGGTGACCTGGTCAAGTGGTCAGCAGCACACGTCACATGGTAATTGACAATAAGCATTTGCATTTACCAACAAAGATGGTTTTATGAACCTGTTTGTAGCAGCCCTGAAACATTTTTCTTCCACTGTACAGGAGGACATGGCAGGAGGTGATGATGAGGGGATCCTCTGGTCCAGCCTGGATGTTTCTGAGAAGTGGATTCGCCACCGCACGGTACCCAAATACTGTAATAATACCAGTGGTGGAGAAAGTACTCAAACACTGTACTTAAGTAAAAGTACAAATAAACAGACAAAAATTTACTCTAGTAAAAGTAGAAGTACCATATTAATATTTTTACTTAAGTAAAAGTAAATAAGTACTTGCTTTTAAAAATACTTAAAGTATTAAAGTAAAAGTACTTGCTGAATGTATTAACTAATGCAATGGTCTACAATACCATTAAGTGTGCGTACTGTATGCATATTTTCTGTAATACATTAATAGTGTTGAGCCATTTTAATGAACAATGCTGCAGATAATGCATGTTTTTATTGTGTTTACTCTGTGACACAGTTCACACTTGGACTTTTGATTCTGTGTGTCAGAATTTCAGTGATGAGTTAAATACCATTAAGCAAAATAAGAAAGAGGAATGATTATACCTTTGAAAGTTTTTATTTAACACAAAATAAAACCAATGTGTCATTTTAACTGCAGTAAACACATTTAAGTAAAAGTTGTCTGTTTGAAAAAAGGAGCATTAGACACAACTAACAAAGGAATAGATCACTTCAACTCGTTTGTCATCAACTCTAGTTAAAATATTGTCTAGTCAATCTTGTAATGGATCAACAATGAACAATACTTTAACTTCCTGACAACATTTTCAAAACTTGGACCTGAGTGTCGAGACATTTGGAGAAATCTCTTGTCTCCTAACATCCCATGAACTGACACATTTTAATATTGCAGCAAGAATTTCTTGTTCAAGTTCAGAAGAAGTTGGTTTTCAAAGTTTTTGAGTCCATGTCTGGCTCTTTAGGGAGAGAGAATCTGTCCTGCTGTACTGAACAGTCTTTCAATAGTCTTTCAATAATAGTCTTTCACTTTTGTGTTGTTGTTATTTCTTCACAGCTCACATCGTGGACTTTCCTCATGGATGGACGTGTGTCCACTCTGTCCTGCCTCTGTCGTCCAGGACATCAGTCCTGCCTGTCTCTGGTGTCCTTCCATCTGCCTCCATCCATCACCTGTGTCAACACCTTCTGCATGTATGACTGCTGCAAAAACAAACAAAAAAACACCTGTTCTGATGGACAGAACTGCTCACATCAGGACCACACCACTGAGCCCACACCTGGCCTAAAATGCTCCCATCATTCATGGTTGAGCACTGGCTAAGCAGTTCCATCTGATCCAGGTTTGAACTTGAGAAAAACATCAGTGGCTACCTACACTTCAGTCAAAGTAAGGACATTTTGTTTCCTTGTTTCCTTTTTCTGCTGCTTCTAGCTTTTTTTAGAGTTCATGGACTTTTTCTCATGGACTTTCTATGCACATGGACTGCACACAAACACAAACACACATGGACTGCACACAAACACAAACACCACATGGACTGCACTGGTTTCAAAAACATGATGGTTGCATGGATGTGATTTTCGGCTGATTTGGTGCTGATTCATGTCAATAAGCTGGTGCTGCTGCTGCTGGATGGATGGATGGATGGATGGATGGATGGATGGATGGATGGATGGATGAATGGATGGGAGTTCCTGCTGATTTGCTGGATTTTGATGTTAACAGCTCCTGCTCAAAGAGAAGTGTTCATGTTTCATGGTTGAACTCATTTGCAGATTATGGCTGAGAACTGTTCAGGAAGAGATTTGTACTGTACAGTATTTTGTATGCTTTGTCTGTGCTGGAAAAAACATTACAGTACTGTACCTGTACAGTACATGCTGTACTGGTTTTGTGTGTTTATGGATGAATGTGTGGTATAATGTGTTATGTAAGTGTTTGTAAATAAAGTTCTGTGCATGTTTATGGCACAGGATGTCCGCTTGTTCAGTCTCATGCCGTTAAATGTGTGTGCGTCGCTCCGTTAACGGTATAGCCGCGACCTACGTCAGAAATGCGGACCTAAAACAGGCACGTGTTTTTGGTCCGCGAGATACGGCAGAATCGACCTAAGTCACACTCGTAGGTCCGGATCCCTGACGTAACTCGAGGATTCCCTGTATAGCCCCCCTGGTGAAAATGTCACGAGCCGCCACTGGTTCACACATGCTGTGGTGCAGGTGCTTGTGGTAGGTTTGGAGGTTTGTTTTTAAACGTATTGGTTGTTGTTTCAAAACAGTTGGTTTTTATTCTGATGTGTGATGTGTTTACAACAGGACCACACAGTTTTAAAGAGCAGATTGAAGCAGGGATACCTGGGTGTGGGGTAGTTCGACGCCACAGGTAGGCTTGAGGGTTTCTGGGTTTAAAATTGTATTATTTGGTTTTTGTTTATGTGGTTTTGTTTATTCTTTATTTTTGTCTGGTAGGGCCACACTTTTCTGTGCTGTTTGGGATTTGCCATGACTGGGTGTTGGCTGTTCTGTTCTGGTCATGAGCTTTGGGTTGTGACCGAAAGAACGAGATCTCGGATACAAGCGGCTGAAATGAGTTTTCTCTGCAGGGTGTCTGGACTCTCCCTTAGAGATAGGGTGAGAAGCTCAGTCATCCGGGAGGGACTCGGAGTAGAGCCGCTGCTTCTCCACATCGAGAGGAGCCAGTTGAGGTGGCTCGGGCATCTGGTTAGGATGCCTCCTGGACGCCTCCCTGGTGAGGTGTTCCGGGCATGTCCCACCGGGAGGAGACCCAGAGGAAGACCCAGGACACGCTGGAGGGACTATGTTTCTCGGCTGGCCTGGGAACGCCTTGGGATTCCCCCAGAGGAGCTGCTCCAAGTGGCTGGGGAGAGGGAAGTCTGGGCCTCCCTACTTAGGCTGCTACCCCCGCGACCCGACCCCGGATAAGCGGACGAAAATGGATGGATGGATAGATGGGTGTTGGCTAATCAGACGCCGCAGGTGCGCAGTGATTTTTAAATTGTTTTAAGAGTGACTCTATTAAAGCTGCACTATGTAACTTTGTAATGCAGTCTGTAACTTTTCTAACAATATATTTTTAACATATTTCTTCACTCTGTCACTATCTACTGACAGACTGATGTTAGACAAAGTAATCTCTGAAAAAAACTATAGTCCCCTTGCTTCTCTATCAGCATTTATAAAAACACTAAAAACACAGAGTGACCCGTCCTTAACCAGCCAATAAAAACAGAGTTTGTAACCAGCCAATAAAAACAGAGCTTGAATTTGAATCAGCCAATAAAAACAGAGCTTGAATTTGAATTTCAGCAGAGCTGAGGGGGAGGGATCAGAATGCTTTGCCTGTTGAACTTTTTTCTAAGTTCTGCACTCTACAGAAAGTTACACATAGCACCTTTAAAGTTTTGTACTTAATAAATTTGTCTTTTTTTTGATCACTGTCACCTGCTGTCCTTCTTTGAGTTTTTTCTTTTGTTGGTCTGCCCAGTTTTTTTTAGTTGTATTTTGTTTTTGTGGGATTCTTGGTTTTTTCTGTCTGTTTGTCACTCTTCCTTCCACAGCCAATCACTCAACTCACCACACCTGCTGCCATTCTGAGGAGGACTGCTTACTCACCTATTTAAGCAGCTGCCAGACACCTCCTCAGCGCTGGGACATCTTCTTCCATTTGGACCTTCCACGGCCTGACTCTGGTCTTCTCCAAGACCTTCCTCATCCACGGGTCTCAACCTCTGTGGATCATTAGATGTCCTCATCTGCACCGTCTGGTCTCAGCCTGCTCCTCTCTCCAACTGGATCCTCTCACTCCACCTGCTGCAACCCCAGGAATCCCACCTTCAACTCTCCTCCAGAACACCTCCTGCAAAACAAAGTAAGGATTTCAATTCTTCAACTCAAGATTCAAAACCATCATACAACCCACGGATATATATACTCACCAACTCTCTCCCCTTCCTTTACAGCTGCTCGAGTACTTTTTTATCTGCACTGTAAATAAACTTCACTTAACTTTTGCCCTGCCTTGTGTCCTTACTTCCTTGGTCTGCTATTTGGGGTCAACGTTAAAACCAAACCTGATAGTATGTCCCAGCCAATGGACCCCCCAGGCACGACTGAGGAAGTAAGTGGCCAGTTAGGGTCTACGTTACAGCAGATTGTCACTCAGCAGCAAACTACCCAAAAGAACCTACTGCAGCTGGGGAGCATGGTGTCTTCTCTACAGAAGGAGTTGTCAACCCAAACAAAACCAAATCCTGGCAAGGAGCCAGACGTTCGTCCTTCAGAGTTTTTTGAAGGTAACACACGTAAATGTGGCGGCTTCATTCTCCAATGCGAGTTGGCTTTCAAACGAGCTCCAATCACCTACGACTCTGATTTTGCTCGCATCACTTACATCATAAGTGCACTGAAGGGTGAGGCGCTCCAATGGGCACAAGCCTTCCTCCGCCGACGTTCTGTTGACCGCTTGTCTTACTCCATGTTTTTGAAGAACTTTCTCCAGGTGTTTGACCACCCTCTCCAACAGGAGGAAGCGGCCCAAAAACTGTTTTCCTTACGCCAAGGAAGTGAAACGGTGGCGAAGTTCGCAATTCACTTCCGCATCCTCGCTGAGGAGTCCGGATGGGAAGGAAAAGCGCTCCGTAGCGCATTCATCAAAGCTCTAAACCGCCAAATAAAAGATAAGCTGATTACTGGGGAAATTCCTTCCGACCTAGACGACGTCATCGCCTTGGCCATCCGTGTTGACAACCGTGTTCGAGAGAGCCAACTCGAGGACGACTTCAACTCCCGTGAGTCTCTCGCTTCCGGAAGTTCCGCCCCCACAGCTTCCGAGTCTTTCTCCGAAACGGAGCCGATGCAAATCGGAAAGACCCGAATCACCCCTGAGGAGCGACAGCGACGTCTTGAGGCCAATGCATGCATGTATTGTGGAAAACAAGGTCACACAGTAAAAACGTGCAGATTACTGCTAAAAGCCAACGCCCGCCAGTAGGTAAGGGGATACTGGTGGGTACGACTTCTTTTTCTCCTAAAAATTTAACCTTGCCTGTGATTCTCTGTTTGAACTCTGTTAATCATCCCATGCAGGCATTTCTCGACTCTGGTGCAGAACAGAGCCTGATCAGCAGAGATCTAGTAGACAAACTACAGATTCCCACAACCAGTTTGGACCCATCCATTCCTGTCACCGCCATCACGGGACAACACATTTCGTCCATCTCTTTAAAAACAATAAAAATCAAATTTGTTGTCTCAGGAAATCACAGGGAGTATGGTGAGTTTTTTGTTTTTGATTCGCCCACGTCTCAACTCGTACTGGGATACCCCTGGTTAAAGACACACAACCCATGTATTAACTGGACAGAGAACAGAATTGAAAGATGGGGGGAGGAGTGTTCTTTGAAATGTCTCCATTCTGCAGTCTCTCCCAGTTCACCTCCTCCATTGGTGAAAGAAAAGATCGATCTAACCAACGTGCCTGCCACTTACCACTCTCTGGCACCGGTTTTTAGCAAACAACTAGCATTATCCTTACCTCGTCACAGACTCTACGACTGCGCAATTGATTTACTTGCTGGTGCTCCACTACCTGCTAGTAGGTTGTATAACATCTCAGGGCCTGAAAAGGCAACCATGACAGAATATATTGAAGAGTCTCTTAAATCTGGTATTATCCGTCCATCTACATCTCCACTTGGGGCAGGATTTTTCTTCGTCTCAAAGAAGGACAAAACCCTCCGTCCGTGTATCGACTATCGGGGTCTGAATCAGATCACCATCAAAAACAAATATCCACTTCCTCTTATCGAATCAGTTTACGAACAGCTACAAGGTGCAACTATCTTCTCAAAACTTGACCTACGCAACGCTTATCATCTGGTCCGTATTCGCAAGGGGGACGAGTGGAAAACTGCTTTTAAAACGCCTCTTGGACATTTTGAATACCTGGTCATGCCTTTTGGGTTGACCAATGCCCCGGCAGTTTTCCAAGCTCTTGTTAACGACGTCCTACGTGATTTCCTTCAGGTCTTTGTTTTTGTATACCTAGATGACATCTTGATCTACTCCAAAGACGAGACGCAACACACTCGACACGTCAAAGCGGTCCTTCAACGTTTATTGGAGAATCAGCTGTTCGTTAAGGCCGAGAAGTGTGAGTTCCACAAATCTTCTATCACCTTCTTGGGATTCATCTTTGAAAGAGGACAGGTGAGGTCTGACCCGGACAAGACTACAGCAGTGGTGGATTGGCCTGTGCCCTCCAATAGGAAGCAGCTACAGCGATTCCTGGGGTTTGCCAACTTTTACAGACGCTTTATTAAGAACTACAGCAAGGTGGCCATCCCTCTCACACAACTCACCTCTACCCGTGTACAGTTTGCCTGGACTGCTGAAGCAGACACTGCTTTTTCTACCTTAAAACATCTTTTCTCCACAGCTCCAATCTTATCACATCCGGATGTTTCAAAACAGTTCATCGTTGAGGTCGACGCCTCTGACGCCGGAGTCGGGGCGGTCCTTTCTCAACGGTCATCCGATGATGGGAAACTCCACCCATGTGCCTTCTTCTCCCGTCGCCTGTCTTCTGCTGAGGCCAACTACGACGTGGGTGACCGTGAACTGTTGGCCATTAAACTGGCCTTGGAGGAATGGAGACATTGGCTGGAGGGTTCGGAACTTCCCTTCATCGTCTGGACAGACCACAAGAACCTGGCCTATCTTCAAGGAGCAAAGAGACTTAACGCCCGACAGGCCAGGTGGTCTTTGTTTTTTGCTCGATTTAATTTCTCGATTTCCTATATTCCAGGATCTCGTAACGTCAAGCCAGACGCCCTTTCTCGACAGTTTTCCTTGGTCGAGGGTCCAGAGACTCCGGACGACATCCTCCCGTCTTGTTGCACGGTGGGTGCTGTGACTTGGCCAATAGAGGAAGACATATTGGAGGCCCAAAGAACCGAACCTGACCCTGGCTCGGGTCCTTCTGGGAGATTGTTCGTTCCCGCCTCCATGGTGAGCAAAGTTCTGGTCTGGCTCCACACTGCCCGGTTCTCCTGTCACCCCGGCATCCGACGCATGCTCCACCTGACCAAAGCATCCTTCTGGTGGCCGACTCTTCAGAAGGACGTTAAGGAGTTTGTCTCGGCCTGCCCTGTCTGCGCCCGGAACAAACACAACAACCAGCCCCCCGCTGGTCTCCTCCTACCTCTCTCGATCCCCAACCGTCCTTGGTCCCACATCGCCTTGGATTTCATCACCGGTCTCCCGGTCTCCAATGGTAAAACAGTCATTTGCACCATCGTTGATCGTTTTTCCAAGTCTGCACATTTCATACCGCTTCCTAAACTTCCATCTGCTCTTGAGACTGCCCAGGTCGTCACGGAACACGTTTTCCGCCTCCATGGCATACCTCAGGACATTGTGTCTGATCGTGGCCCGCAGTTCGTCTCCAGCCTGCGGCTGGTCTTCCTCCTCCCCCCCGATTGATTGACGGCGCTCCTGCTTTCACCGTCAGCCGTCTCCTGGACGTGAGACGCCGGGGTCGGGGCGTTCAGTATCTGGTGGATTGGGAGGGTTACGGACCCGAGGAACGCTCCTGGGTTCCTAGGTCCCGCATTCTGGACCCGGGCCTCATCTCCTCCTTCTTCAGGGCTCACCCTGACAAGCGGCTTCGATCGCCGTGAGGCGATCCTTGAGGGGGGGGCACTGTGGGATTCTTGGTTTTTTCTGTCTGTTTGTCACTCTTCCTTCCACAGCCAATCACTCAACTCACCACACCTGCTGCCATTCTGAGGAGGACTGCTTACTCACCTATTTAAGCAGCTGCCAGACACCTCCTCAGCGCTGGGACATCTTCTTCCATTTGGACCTTCCACGGCCTGACTCTGGTCTTCTCCAAGACCTTCCTCATCCACGGGTCTCAACCTCTGTGGATCATTAGATGTCCTCATCTGCACCGTCTGGTCTCAGCCTGCTCCTCTCTCCAACTGGATCCTCTCACTCCACCTGCTGCAACCCCAGGAATCCCACCTTCAACTCTCCTCCAGAACACCTCCTGCAAAACAAAGTAAGGATTTCAATTCTTCAACTCAAGATTCAAAACCATCATACAACCCACGGATATATATACTCACCAACTCTCTCCCCTTCCTTTACAGCTGCTCGAGTACTTTTTTTATCTGCACTGTAAATAAACTTCACTTAACTTTTGCCCTGCCTTGTGTCCTTACTTCCTTGGTCTGCTATTTGGGGTCAACGTTAAAACCAAACCTGATAGTTTTCTCCTTAGTGCATGTGAGGGCGGCTAACAGTTTTAAATATCTTGGGTCACTTCCTTATTATTCTATGCTGTTAACTTTAAACTTAAAACCCCTTTATGTAAAAAGAAATATTATTATTGTTGCAAATCATATTTATTCATGTTTGTTTCTTTTTATCGGCTCATAACATTATTATCATTAGCCAGCAACTTTCTGAGCATGAATAAGATTAAAACGCAAATCGAATTTTTCTCACAAATCATGTTTTCAAGCAAAGAACGTGAATTCCTGAAGTTCTATATCCACGTGCAATATTTTTCTGTGACTGATGGGTGTACTAATACTTCCTGTTGATATGAGGTAAAAGGAAATGTTCTACTGTTATTTTAACATTCATACTACCATCTAAAAAGGGGATAAGGCTGGTATTTTCCACTGTTTACATTTATTTTACTGAGTTGGTAAGTTATTTCAGCAAATACCGGAAAAATTATATTTCACATGGGAATATCTCAGTCCTGCACGACAGTGATGTAAAAATTATATTTCACACGGGAATATCTCATTCCTGTTCGACAGTGATGTATTACTTTGTTCAAGAACATTCTTGTTCTGCTTTCAAGTAATTACATTTTGATTCCACCACCTACAGGGCTGGTAGAAGATTCTGGATTAAAAACAAAGCAAAAAAAATGCATTTACTGTACAGTATATGGTTTTGAAAATGCAGTCAAAGGGGCTTCCAGTGATGGGCCTATACTGTTTGACACACAAACTTATTTAAAGCAAGTTTAAATAACAAATTGCACATTAACCAAAGTTAGTTTGTCAGTCCTACAAATAAAACAAAATAAAAGTAAAATGAAGAGAAATAAGCAACATTACCCAGATGTAAAATGTATGTAAACAAATAATTCACATTTATTTATCTTGTATTTTGAGGATAAAGTGCAAGTGCTCAAGAAAATTATATAAAATTCTTTTTTTCTCTTTCTCTCTGATTAACAATTTTAAAGACCTTATTTATTTATTTTTTTGCACTTTTAACTGATTTTTGGAATAAAATCGACAGTGCCGTCTTGGTGGGAAAACAATTTTTAACAATTACACATGCAACCAGATTAAATGTAGTTCAACCATTTAGGGCAACATTAAAATCGACCATTTTTTATTAACACTCAAAATACAAAATTTTCTGTGGTACAGTTTTTGCCATCATTGGTAGGAGGAGTTGACGAGGGAGAGAGGGTGGGCCCTGGAGGTCATCTTATCGCCAGCAAACTATTTGTTTTTTCACTATGAGCGTGTGCTGTTTTTGGGACTCAGTTTGTTTGTGGCTCCTCAGATTAGAAGAAGTCCTTTGGATGAAGGACAAAATGTTTCAGCTACCAAAAGAAAAGAAACCGTCCAAATGACCTGACTGAACATGGGTAATAATAATAATAATAACTTTTGTTTATAACGCACTTTACATACAACAGATCTCAAAGTGCTACAATGAACATTAAATAAAATCAAGATTAAAATCGACCATAAATGCAACTAAGTGGAGGAACAACCAAGAGGATAATGCCTAACAGATGACCGCATCAAAAACTTAAAATTCACAAAATGCAGATAAAATACTCAAATAAAAACTGGGTGCAATAAAAACGAAAGCACAATTAATTAAACTGGACGAAAAGGTTTTAAGACCTTTTTTAAGACATGTCACGGTGTATTTTATGTCAGGTGTATTTTTACCTGAATTATTGAGCATGAACTTTTGTGTTTGATCTACAATTGCTAACAATCAGCTTGATTGGTCAGCTACCAAAAAAAAAAGTAAAGAAAAGAAAAGAAACCGTCCAAATGACCTGACTGAACATTGTTGGATTTTCACCTGGATTATTGAGCATGAACTTTTGTGTTTGATCTTTGGTCTTGTGTTTGAATTGATGTTTAGGAACTGATATTGAATATCTTACATATTTTGAAATTATATTGAGTTCCCTTTAGATTTGTCATAGTCAAGCTCTGGTTTGTAACTCTGGTTAAGGTTAACCTTGTTTTCAGTTTTAAAATGACAGACACCTCACCTGCAAAGCAAGAGTTAAAAGACAAACAAAAATAAACTATCACAATCACTCTAACCCAACACTACGGCTATAGATATCACATCTGTGCCAAGTTGTTTCCATAATCGTATTATGATCAGAACTGTAGCTTGGGCTTCAGGCCAGTGTGGTCAGTTCTCTTCCATGCTCCACCCAGGATCCCATCATGGTCATAAACTACCACAACTCAGAAGTTTCGTGCATGTTCAAAAACGTTCCAATCCATACTAAAGTCCACCGTAAGTAATGGGAAATCTACAGTGTTCCTAATATACACTTAAAATCATTGCACATTCTGGGGGATTTTCTGCATCAATGAGTTATATCTGTACCTTTTCTGGTATTTTCCTTGAGTTTTCTGTTCTCTCTAAGATGGGAATGATGGTAATGACAATCATTTGTGTCAGAGTTCGAGTCAAGAGTTTCTTTATTTGTCGTTCGCATCACATGTAGTACATGTAGTGGAACGAAATTCTGCACACAGCGTTCCAGTTACATCTAGCAATAGCAAAAATATAAAGTGTAAAAAGAAACTGTAAATAAGGATCTGAGATATAAACTAAGATATACACTAAACCAACGCCAACGGTACGCTAAAAGATCCAAAATATGTGCTTTGCAGAATGAATAAAAGATGATTTGTTGTAATACACAAAATCCTTTTATTTTAATTTGGAGGCTATTTTGTTGATATTCAAGGTTCTTCATTTGTCATTCCACCACATGATACATTGAAGGTCACATGAAAGCAAACTGTCTAATCAGATACCCAGAGACCTGTAGAGGATGACAAGTTGCAATGTTATCATCTAAGTGATAGTATTAGAATGACAGGATGTTGAAAGGATGTGGTGGCTGGAAATTCTGAACATAGTTTTGTTTGTGTTATCATACCCTATCACAAGAGATGACTGCAGGTGGATCATAGAGAGTTTGAACAAAAATCAACCAGTAAAAGCCCGTCAGACTTCA
Organism: Garcialebias charrua; assembly: GCA_038048925.1. Lineage (NCBI taxonomy): Eukaryota > Metazoa > Chordata > Actinopteri > Cyprinodontiformes > Rivulidae > Garcialebias > Garcialebias charrua. The sequence continues at coordinate 41,239 of JBBPBX010016447.1, forward strand.
GTGACATAAAATTTATTTTACTGATATTTTTTTTAATTATAAATGTAAACATAAGCCATATTATTATTGTTGTTATTATATGCTAGCTCTATATGGCAAAGCAACTACTTTATAGGGTAGTAGAGGGATAGCAACTCTAAGAATCTACGAACAGTTAACAATTGTTAACAGTTGTAGGTAATGAAGCTGTTTGCTTGGCTTTCCTGTCAATAATGCACCATTTCAGTTTGTGTGCAACAGTAGCTAGTTTAGTTGGGCTACCTGTGCAATAAGAAATAATTGAAAGGTCTGACCATATGTTCTGCAAGTGGACCTGAGTTGGATGGATTTCTCAACCACTTCCTCTGATAGATAACTTTAACTTTCAAATGCAGCAGGTAATTAGGCTTGGCCAAGTACTCTGTCTCTGTTCATCACCTTGTCTGCATTCTGCCTGACCTGATCAGAAATAATGTCTCAGGAGCTGCTGCGAGTCAGCTTTACTAAATATATTGCTAATTAAGTGGGTTGGAAAGAGTTCATTGTTCTGTTTTGCACATATGATTACATTTTAAAACACTTAATTATTCTTCTAAAACCTTGTAATATTTATCAGTTTCATCATTTGTGCACATGCAATACTGTATCTGCCTCCTGTCTTTTTGCTTTCACATAAATTAGTCTTTTATTACAGCTTTAACAAAATACATTTACGGTAGTTGTATAATATGCCATGCATTATTTTATATATGCTGTAATAACGGCACACTTTTCTTAGTACAGGCTTTACAGAAATTGAGAGAAGTTGGGAGGTGGGGTGAAAAGAGAATAACCTTCACATCAATGTGAAGAAGACAAAGGAGATGATTGTGGACTTCAGAAGGAACAAACACACCTACATCCCCCTGAACATAAAAGGATCTGCGGTGGAAGTGGTCTCCAGCTACAAGTACTTGGGTGTACACATGAATGATAACCTCAGCTGGAGCAACAACACCACCAGCCTGATCAAGAAAGCTAATCAGAGACTCTACTTCCTCAGGTGGCTAAGATGAGCTGGACTGGGAAGCTCGGTACTCACCTCCTTCTACAGGTGTGCAGTGGAGAGCATCCTGTGCTCCAGCATCAACATGTGGCATGGAGGCTGCACAGCTGCAGAAAGAAAAGCTCTGCAGAGAGTGGTGAAGGCTGCACAGAAGATGTTGGAGTCAACCTCCCCACCATCACATACATTTACACCTCCAGATGCAGGAAGAGCGCCACCCGCATCATGAAGGACCCCACACACCCAGCATACATACTTTTTGCCCCGCTCCCCTCAGGAAAAAGGTTAAGGAGCATTAAGTGCAGAACCACTAGACTGAGGCTGTTAGACACATGAATCTCTAACCAGATTAATCACTGTGAAAAATCACATCATGTTGCTGCTGATCTGTTTCATGTTGCTGTGTTCATGCGTGCTCATCTGCTCACACAGACACATGCTCATGTTCGTGTTGCTGTTCGACGTAATGTTTTTATGCTATTAGTGCTTAGTGTATTTTTAGTTGATGTTTTTCTTAGTTCATATCTTAGATGTTCATAATGTTTTTTTTTTACATTTTATTGTTGGATGTAACTGGAACCCAATATACATAATTTCGTTCCACCTCATGTACCACGTGTGGTACTAAAAACAATAAAGAATCTCTTGACTCTGAATATTTGTGAAAAGGTAGCTTTTAGTCTACTGATGTACTAATTCAATTTTAGAGAACACAATGGAGCCAAAAACTGATTAAAAAAAGGCAAATATCAATTCTGACCAGTATGGCACCTATCTTGTGATTTCATCTCCTGTGTAGTGGGTGTTATTGCGAGAGGAAGTTGAGACCAGGGGAGATGGCTGCATTATTATGGGGCCTACTATGAGGAGAGTTTAGTGTGAAAGTGTTTGAAACGTACATGGAAAGCACTGAAATGAAAATCAGGGATGCTTTCGTGCCTGGCTTTGGAATCTATTCACATGGGTACCTAATTGGTTTTGGCCAGATTGAGTGGGAGAACAGGTGGGGATTGAGTGAATCGACCCAGACATTGATGCTGTTGCCTTGGAGATGGACCGAGAGCTCCTGATCCCTAAGCCTACACACTGCCAGTCCTTATACTCAAAACCCCCACTAACCTTTGCTCAGCAACCCCCACAAAACACCCCTCATTTACACATGCCCATCCTCCACCTCTATTATTTCTTCATTTTTTAGACCATCGGCTGCAGAGCTACCCCTCTTCATTACAAACCTGCCTGCACAGATTAAAGGGGAGATTGGGGGAAAACGTCAACATATGTACATAAGCCAACACGCAAACTGTGCCCATAAAGCCAATAATACATCCAATCCCACCAACCTGCACACACAAAGATCTTATGTATGCACATCACTTGGATGATCCACTTTGCAGCAATAACACCTTACCTGCCACTCTTAGTGACACATATATAAAGCACGTTGACAATTCATCAGACCTACACACAACAACCCCCACAGCGCTCCGAGGTGTCTGTCATGTTCACAAAGGAACAACGGGCCAGTGTGAGAGTGAGATCTCCTAATAGAAGGTGCTCCCTTCTTTAAATATCATTAAAATAATTAGCCACAATTAACAGGACATTTTTCACAACTATCTAAATGATTTTATCTGATTATATAGCTATGCTTCTTTAATAGTATAAGTTCATTGCCCCCATTGTTCAGTTTCTGTTGTAAAGCTTTGCTTTATATGTGTAAGAATATGCCTTTTGCTTTAAAAGGTAATAAATTGACAATTTTGCTTCTCGGTCAAAGACAGATGTGCATGTCATTGTACATTATTGTGTGTAAGACATTTAAAGGTACTTTATTTTATAATATTAAACAACTAATTAAAGGTGGGGACTCTTAAAGGTAGGGACTTGTGTGTGTGTGTGCGTGCGTGCGTGCGTGTGTGTGTAGATATAGATATAGATATAAAATACCTGGTATTTATGAAAAGTAATCATTGCTTCATTTCTTGACAACCATAATGAACATTCAAAAAGACTTGTTCATGTTAATGACAGGTGTTATAATAATAATAATAATTAATTCAATTTATAACGCACTTTTCATTACTGAAAATCTCAAAGTGCTACACATATATTGAATGCTACACACATTCATAAACCGGTGGCGGCAGACTACCATGCAAGGTGCTTTCCAGTCCTACCGGGAGCAACTCAGGGTTAAGTGTCTTGCCCAAGGACACAACGACACATGGTGCGGGTCCCGGGAGTCGAACCGCCAACTTTCCGATCGGGAGACGACTGCCATTACCACTACACCACGGCCGCCCCAAAGAAACTTTGTATGCAGACTCATGTCAAGCCATCACAAAACAAGACATAAATCTGCTCAAAACAGTGTCATGCTTATGACAGTGTTATGTCAGCGTTATTGACACCCCTTCAAATAAAGTGTTACCTCAAAATCTTTCTGCTGAGACAGAGAAGTGGAGCTCTTGATGCACTGCTCTGAGTGTCCTAATCTTGTGGCACATACAGTATCTGAGGTGAACAATACAGTGATAGAATTTGGTGACGAAATGTCAGAAACTCTTCTCCACAGCCAAAGGTCAGTACAAAAGTACCAAAGAAACTTTGTATGCAGACTCATGTCAAGCCATCACAAAACAAGACATAAATCTGCTCAAAACAGCAAATCCTGCTCCTCTTCAGGTCATTTAATCTCCATCCATCCATCCATTTTCTTCCGCTTATCCGGGGTCGGGTCGCGGGGGTAGCAGCCTAAGTAGGGAGGCCCAGACTTCCCTCTCCCCAGCCACTTGGAGCAGCTCCTCTGGGGGAATCCCAAGGCGTTCCCAGGCCAGCCGAGAAACATAGTCCCTCCAGCGTATCCTGGGTCTTCCTCTGGGTCTCCTCCCTACCCACCCTACCTGGTGGTGAGTTGGCTCCGATGGTGGGGGAGGATGCCGGTCAGACCTGGCAGACCCAAACGTATTGTGAGGGTCTGCTGGGAACGTCTGGCAGAGTCTCCCGTAAGACGGAGCTTTAACTCCCACCTCCGGGAGAGCTTTGAACACGTTCCGAGGGAGGCGGGGGACATTGAGCCCGAGTGGGCCATGTTTCGCGCCTCTATTGTCGAGGCAGCTTATCGGAGTTGTGGCCGCAAGGTTGTTGGTGCCTGTCGTGGTGGCAACCCTCGAACCCGGTGGTGGACACCGGCGGTGAGGGATGCTGTCAAGCTGAAGAAGGAGTCCTATTGGGCCTTTTTGGCCTGTGGGACCCCGGAAGCAGCAGATAGGTACCGGCAGTCCAAGCGGCATGCGGCTCGGGTGGTTGCTGAGGCAAAAACTCGGGCGTGGGAGGAGTTCGGAGAGGCCATGGAGAATGACTTCCGTACGGCTTCGAGGCGATTCTGGTCCACCATCCGGCGTCTCAGGGGGGGAAAGCGGTACGCGACCAACACCATTTATGGTGGGGATGGCGTGCTGTTGACCTCAACTCGGGATGTTGTGAGTCGGTGGGCGGAATACTTCGAAGACCTCCTCAATCCTACTGGCACGTCTTCCACTGAGGAAGCGGAGCCTGGGGACTTTGGGTCGGGCTCTCCAATCTCTGGTGCTGAGGTCGCCGAGGTGGTTAAAAAGCTCCGCGGTGGCAAGGCTCCGGGGGTGGATGAGATTCGTCCTGAGTTCCTTAGGGCTCTGGATGTTGTGGGGTTGTGTTGGCTTACGCGACTCTGCAATATCGCGTGGACATCGGGGGCAGTTCCCTTGGATTGGCAGACTGGGGTGGTGGTTCCCCTATTCAAAAAGGGGGACCGTAGGGTGTGTTCCAACTATAGAGGGATCACACTCTTAAGCCTCCCTGGTAAGGTCTATTCAGGGGTTCTGGAGAGGAGGGTCCGTCGGATAGTCGAACCTCGGATTCAGGAGGAGCAGTGTGGTTTTCGTCCTGGTCGTGGAACACTAGACCAGCTCTACACCCTCAACAGGGTCCTGGAGGGTGCGTGGGAGTTTGCCCAACCAGTTTACATGTGCTTTGTAGACTTGGAAAAGGCATTCGACCGCGTCATTTAATCTCTTGACGTTTAAAATGAGCTAGCACTCCACTCAATCAATAACAAAAAGAATGTACAAAAACTTTGAAAGACTGTGCACATGAAACCTGCTGTACACCGTTTTCAGAATCGCCCCCTTGCTGCCTCCTGTCTCACCATCATTTATTCTTGTCATTTTACCTTATCAAAAATTTGTTTATTCCTTTCCTCGTGCATTCTATTTTATTTTACTTTAGTTTATTATTTGTCTTGCTGCTCTGTTTCCTCAGTTGTTCTTTGAGGATAATCAAAGTCTTCTAAGTCTGAAGCTGAATTCATTATAGGATGCAAATCTGCTAAACTCCCAACTACACTTATCTGGACAAGAGAAAAAGTTTTGTTTCAGTATCTGTTGCATGACAAACAAAATCTCTTGATATGTAATTATCGTTCATCTAAAATATTACATTTTGAAGAATGTGAGGAGCTTAGAACTTGCAGGTATTGGTGTGTGATGATTGTGTAATTAATTCATTATGACTGATGATATTTATATTTAGATCCCAATTCCCATTGAAAGTTTCTCCCATTTACAATGTAGCAGCAAAATCCAGTCTCATGCCTGGTACCCACTGCCCCGGTGTCGGGCGGCTGAAGCGGCCGGTTTACATTCAAAGTCTATGAGGAGACGCGTGGAGTCACGGCGAAACGGGAAACGGCGCGATTCGAGTGATCGAAGCGGCGCGGCGGCAGCCTGCAGTTCCTTTTCCACGCACGCGCGCGTCCAAATCAACCTAGGCGTCGAACTGCCAACGCCAGAAAATTCGATCTCTGGTGGCTCGACGCGTCCAGCAAACAGTCGGGAGAGCCTCTGCTATCTGATTACACAACCACAACGGGACTTTTTTTGGACTTTTTAAACTTACCGGATCGAGCCTCCATGAATTGGAACCAAACTCCGGTAAGAAACGTGACATTTTTACAGTTGCTGCTGACAGGCTGCTGTTCTCTCCAGTGTAGATCACCCCAAACATTAAAAAAACGTTTTAATCTCATCAAAGACCGTCGGAGGTGCAGTTAACACAACAACTGAACCCGGAAAACGAGCTAGAGGAGCACTGCAGAAACTATTTTTAAAGGGGACCTCAGATGCATTTTTTAAATTTTTATGTTATTTCTGTGTGCTATCTAGACCCTATTCCTTCAATTTAATGCACAAAATAATTCTTAGATAATCAATTATACCCTTTTTAATTCTGCCAGTTTTAACTTTCGTTTTGAACGACCGGTTTCTGATAGAAGTTCTGAAGTCCACGCCCTTCAAAGATCTGTTTACGCCCTCGTAACAGCCAGTATCTGTAATGTGTTGTTGTTTTAAAATTAGCTCTTTTTTTATTACTCATTTGACTTACTGTTAGTGCTAGCTTAAGATAACTTACCGAAACCCGTCTGAGCGCGCCGCAATGTGCTGCTCCTTTTAGCATGAGACCTGCCGAATCCGATGCTAATGTTAGCTTGTTCCTCTTCCGGTGTTCGCCAGCTCCGCTCGTTGCACGCGGAGACTTTGGGCGTTATCGCTGTTCCAGTCAAGACAACACAAAGTTCACCAAGTGTCTCCCGTAAATTAATCCGTAAGGAGAAGGTCCTCACTGCTGCGAGGCTGCTGCGAGGCTGCAGCAAGGCTGTACAGTTGAAGCTCCGCTCCATGGCGCCAGAAGAGGGTCCCGTCGCAACCGGTCTCTACGCCGGGGGTATGCTCTTTTAATTTTTGCCGGCGGCGCGTTGGGAGAGATCGCAAATACACTAAAAATTGAACTAAAAAACATAAAAATAACAATTATACTTTATTTATAAAGCCATTTAAAAAAC
>JBBPBX010016448.1:9324-48138 GCA_038048925.1 Garcialebias charrua
TGACTATGACTACACCTAATAACGCAATACAAAAATAAATAAATAAAAAAGTATTTTATTCTGAAATGTAAACATCACTTCCTGTTGCTCAAACCATGTAACTCATTTACGAGAGAAGATCAAGGCAGCAGTCTCTCTACAGTTGTTCTCCTTCTTTCCACCGAATGAATTGTTTTGTTCTGACTTACTTATTTATCACTTGATTTATCGCGCGATCTCGCACGTGTCTTGGAGCGGCGCATCCAGGTGGACCTGAGCGGAGCGGAGGCAGTGGGAATTGGACTCGTTCAGCTGCGACCTGCGGACCGGAGCGGGGCGGAGCCGCGTGCAGTGTAATTCCGGGGTAAAGGTGAGCAGGAACGACGCGCGGAGCTGTACAGGCCCATCGGTAAAGACGAGTGGGCAATTCGAGACAAAACGATCCCATGGTGGGATGTCGGTCAGTGACATCTGTTCAGTGACATCTGTTCAGCGGCGGCCTGGAGCTCGCCCTGTTCTTTCATCCGTTTTTATCTACGAGATGTTTCTACTTTTTCTATGACTCATTCAGTACTGGCAGTCCTAGATGAGTAGTTGGAGAGTCCCTCCTGAAGTGTTTGTTAGCCCCACACCTGCCTAATGGTAGACAGGAAGTGGGAGAGTTTTCACCATCAGTATCAGTGCTTGTTTACTGTGGTTTTTGAATGTTGTTCTAACCGTTTTCTGTACATAGTTCCAGTAACAGTTCGGTTTCCCTGTTGAAGGGTGTCAGCCAGAGTGTGTTCCACTCTCTGACAATGTTACAATCAAAAAACAAAAAACAAAAACAAAAACACACAATATCAATGTTGATGCACGCTGCGTAGCAGCAGGGCATGCCTGGAGGCTGCATCAGAGGCCTGCAGGCCCTTTCTCCAGCCCACCACCTGCCCTTCCTCAATGCTCCCGGACGCAGGGTATGTTTATGCATGAGGAAGGATGTGCTTAATTGTGATTGGGTGAGCAGACGCTGTACATTGGTTGGGATCCAGTGTGGCATAGACTATGTCCTGCTACGCCCTTTATCCAATAGGCGGAGCTAAAGGGCGGAGCTTAATACGAAATAGAAAGTTGGTTACGTATTGTAACCCCAGATTCTATGAGTATTAGCGTAGCCCTTTAGCTTCTTGGGCCACTCTGTTTCCTGAATGGCTGAATGATTGGCTATTTGGGAGGCAGAAACCCCAGTGTCGATAGGTAAAATTGACACGAGGGGTGGGCCCATCCGGTAGGTGGGTGTGGACTAGAAGGTAAAATTGACACGAGGGGTGGGCCCATCCGGTAGGTGGGTGTGGACTAAAAGGTTTTCAGTAGGGCGCTGACGCGCGGGGGAGATATCCAATAGGCGGAGCTAAAGGGCTACGCTAATACTCATAGAATCTGGGGTTACAATACGTAACCAACGTTCTGATGGATCTGTGTTTTTAAGATCACTTCTTGTGATCACTTCTTGTGGCACCACCTAAAAGGCTCGCAACAACCCAGTTGATTATTTTTTGTGTGAATTAGATTTTTAAGAGTCAAATGTCCACAAGCAGAGATTAATTTCAATCCTGTGTATGTCCTGTACATATTGCAGTTTTGACAATAAAGTTGACTTTGACTTTGACTTAAGACCTCCTGAGCTTTAAGAACATTTTAAGGACGTGGAAAACATCTGACATTTGTTCCAGTTCCCACAGGGAGCAGCTTCTCTAACGTCCCGTGTCATGAAAAGACCTGGAGAGACTTATTGATTCACCAGCGCACATGTAAGCAGGGTTCACTGCAGTTTGTTCAACCATGACATAGAGCTGAAGATCATTTCTGTTCTCCAGTGATCCACTCTTGTCGAGATAAAACAGTCAGGGTTCATCTTTAACACATCCACACTACTGGATGAAAAACCTTTTTAAAAAAAAATACAGAAAACACATGATGCAGTCTGATCTCACATCCTTCAGACTTTCAGTATGACTCAAGATCCTCTCATCTGTAGAAATACACAGATGTGTCAGGATAATGAGCAAACAGGAACTCGTGGACTCATAAAAACACATGATGAAGAAGTAAACCAAATAAATAATAAAGCTGCATTTGGACAACTGGTTTGGCTGAAAGTGCAGCACAGAGGCTGTTTAAAGGACACTCCACTCCATGAGGCAGAATGAACATTTGCAGAAGTTGTTGCAGTTTTCTGCACTCGAACCGGAACTGAACAGATGAAGGAAATCCTGTGAAGCCCCCAGAGCTGATTAGAGGAACTAAACTTAAAATTAACTTTTTTCAGCTGATAAACTCCCTAGAATGTGTCTAAAATGTTGTATAGCACTATGTCTGTGTTAATCTTCATACATTTGTGCATATTAGTTTAAATCAGCAATATTTGGTCTAAAAACGTGTTTACGGTAACCCTATGGGCTGAACATAGGTATTGCAGCTTAATTTTCTTATTGGTCAAGGACTGTTCACTCTGACGTGTCTTGTACACTCTGACGTCACAAAAGTGGTTCAAGCAGAGCCAATCCCCTGCAGAGATGAGAAGGTCCTTGCAGTTCATACCTTATATGGAAGTGGTACATTGCACTCCGGAAAAGTACTGCAACAAAGCATATTGTAATTTTTGGAATGGCATTAGTTATTTGTATATTTTAACTTATTTATTTTAAGAATACTTTTCACTTCACCGAAACGATTTGGTTGTATTTGTTTTCTTATTATGCAATGGATGAGTGATGCCAAGTTGGGGCAGTGGTGGAGGTGCAGGTTTGGGATCCGAAAGACCCAGGTTCTATCCCCGGTCACGGAAAACCTTGTGGTATTATTTTCTTTTTTTTTTAAGCCTTCTGTTTTGGATAGATCGGTTGAGAATAGATATATATATATCTACATAATTATTTGTTGTTGTTGCTTGTTGTAAGTTGTTTGCTAGAGTTTTAGTTTGTTTTAGATTGTTGCTGGAGGGGGCGTGAACGCAGCTCAACCCCCCAACTCCTCCCCTCCTTGTCTCTGACACACCCATTTTGAGGCAGTTTTTGAATCTGGTATGGGGCGGAGCTATATTCTGACGGTGGGTTGAGCTCCCCTTTAATGTTGGATAGACCACTCAACGTAATGGACTTAATGCACTGATAAACTGTGGAGCGTCTTTAGTCTGAGGCTTCTTCTGAACCGACACAAGGTCAGCCCTGCAGGACACAATTGTTTATTTTGATTTACTGCAAAAATATTAATGGAAAAAACATCAGTTTCTAATATTTTGTAAAACTGAAAACCTGCAGCAGAGTTTAAAGTCCATCAAATTAATCTGTTATTATCACCTGCCACTAGAAGGCAAAGGTTGGGCGACAGTGTTTTTGCCCACATCTGCATGCATGTGTCTGTTGCCAAAATATCTTGTGAAGCTTCAAGCAAATAATCATTGGATGTGCATCCATAAGTAATTAACCTTTGGAGTCGATTCAATTCTAGATGGTTGCCACAACTGATCAATATTCAAATGGTTAAAACTCAGTCAGTTTATATAATATTGAGCTCAGATTTGATGTGGCTCTGCTGAGAGTCATTCACAACACAAAGTCTGAGCGTGACATCTTGTTATATTGTATAAGAGTGCACACAACAGGATTTTAGGCCAAAGTTTTGGCATGAGAGGCCTAAAATTATATATCTTTTATCCTTCAGAACGTTAGTTGAGTGTGTCCTGGTTGACTCTAGGCCAAAACACTGTGCATGTCTTTATTTAATCTCATAAAACGTGGCAATAATGCCCCAAAATGATTAGAAAACAGGTTTCTTTAAAGCGTTTGACCTGAAATAAACCCTTTTGTTCATTAAGCTGATGAATTTTAAGCATCAAACAATGTTCTCCGTGTAGAAGATAAGCGCACATTGATCCCCTGCATGAAAATCACCGTACATGCAACATGCGTTTATTCTTTATCCTCTAAAAAAAAGGGGGGGGGGGGCAGCTGGCCTAAGCGGTTTGCTCTCATTCTCTGAGTGGGCGAAAGCACAAAGACGATGTGATCGGCCATTTGATTGAGGTTAAAGCCTTTTTATTGTGTGGTTTGCTTCTTCTCATTTTGTGCCGACAGCACCTCTTCCACCCTCCTGACCTCTCCTCTGGACCGACTGGTGTCAGGGAGCTCCAGAGGGAGGTGTCCGGCAGCACAGAGTGGAGGACGGATGGATGAAGAGGAGAAGATGCAGAGTGGCTGTGACAGGTGAGCTGATGAGACGGGCTCTGATCTCTTGATACAGCTTAGAGACGGACAACTTATTTGAATAAAGGGATGATGCAGGGAGTAAATGAGTTGACCCAAAACCCAAAGGTCACCCCCCTCCCCATCAGTATGTGCGTGCATGCTGGTATCCTCCCCCACAATGATTGACAGCTTCTGCCGTTGTCTCATAATGGTGTGAGTATTTTTCCCAGGCTCTGTAAAACTGTGCTGTCCACGAACTCCTGCAGAGGACGTTACATTCTGTGGTGTGTGTGTGTGTGTGTGTGTGTGTATGGGGTGGGGGGTGGGGGGTCTAGGAGCCGAATGACAACAGATGAGTGTTGGAGGCCAAAAACAAAGGCTCTTGGTGCACTTTCAAACGTATTTTAACGAGTAAATGACATGACACACACAGACCTTGGTGTTCAATGAATTTTAAACAAAGATTTGGATGTTTTAAAATATTAAATCCATTTAAAGAAACGCAAGCGACGTTTTGATCTGATTATTGATCAGCATTTAGGAGAGTTTGATCATCAAAAATAAGTTTTTCAGCATTTTTCATTTAAATTTGAGCCTCACATCTGCTATGAAGCTGCCATCTTACACCTCCGTCTCTCTGACAGCAGCACCTTCGACAATAATTCTGAACATTTTGATCTTTTAATAATAATAATAATAATAATGTCTTTGTCTGTCATCTGTGTATGTTTCCCATACACAGACGAAATTCGTCTCTGCATTTAACCCAACCACCACCAGGTGGTGCAGTGAGCAGCCAGAAAGTGCCCGGGGAGCTGGAGAATTAGATGTGCACTCATAGACACCCCAAGGTGTGTAGTGGCCGGGGCGCAAACCCGCGTCCTTCGGGTCCCAAGTCAAAAGCCCTGCCACCACACCATTTTAATGCATTCCCTTTTAGTAACTTCAGTTTATTGTTGTTTATTTGTTGTAAAAAATATGACAGAGTAATCTCAAAACTAAGAAACCTAATTATCTTCTTCTTTCACGCTATATTGAGAAAAACATAAATTACAATTAAATACGTATCCTTGTTTTTAATTTCTTGCTATTATGCTACAAACAATTTTTTAAACTAGCCTTTTGCTACTTTTAGCTTTTTGGTAGTATTTTGCTACTTAAGTTATAATTTAATTATTTTAGCTTGTAGCCATTTTCTGCTTCTTTTGGCTTTAACTTAGTTTTAGCTTCTTTCACTAATTACAGCAGTCATTCTGCATTCACTGCATTGAAAATGTTGTTTTTCTTGTCACTTGAAATGAGCGTATTTTTATGAAATGGTTTTGCTTCTTTTAATGTTTTAAAGCACGGGTGTCCAAAATGCGTCCCGAGGGCCATTTGCGGCCCTTGCAGTAATTTTGTGCGGCCCACAGCTGCAGTATAAGAATGGTATCATTTTGTCCAGCACGCTTAAGAGATCACTGCAGACTTTCTGCAAATTAGTTGTTAATCCTTTTTTATATAATGTTTAGGTTTAACTGCAAAATGGATGAAAAACAATCTTCACAAAATGAGCAATACTACAAAATACACATATTTTACTATAATATTTTTATTTTCACTTCATGGTACAAAACACCAAAAACCTTTACTGATTTCTACCAGTAGACTTTTAGATAGTAATTCATAAAACATGGCTAAATATTGCAGTTGATGAAATAATCAAGAGGGAAATTGAACATTTTCAAAAGAATATAACATGGTATCATCTACATACGAGTATATCAACTTTGTTGTAGCGACTGACATCTGGATGATTTTTCACCCCTTTTTAAAGGAAGCCTTACTCATATTATGCTTTTGTTGCTGAGAATAGACTAAAATGAATTTTCCAAACACAAGAAAACAACAAACATAAACCCAATAAATAATTTTTAATAAAAAAATATAAGTTAGTGTTTTTGAGGCTTTTAATGTTTTGGATCTACAACAATTTAAAACTCTTTCTCCACCAAAATGAGTAAATTTGTCCTTTCTCCAACAAATTGTTCACGCTGAGAGGTAAATTCACATTTTGTGGCCCACGGATCCTTTCATTTGGATTGTTTTGGCCCACACATGACAGCATTTCCTGTTTTAAAGTATTTACCATAAAACTTTCTGTTACCGTTTTATCCATTAGTTAGCTCGTTGCTGAACAACAAATCAGAAGCAGAAAAAAGCGGTATACAGGTAGTCCTCGGGTTACGACGGTCTCGAGTTACGACGTTTCGTGGTTGCGACGCATCTCCCATAAAATAAAAAAAATTACTATGAAAAGCAGAGTTACGCAGTTTTACGTCGTAAACGGAATGTGGAATACGGCGGATGGACCGGTTTTACGTCGTGAAAGTAGCGCCGGAGGATTACACTGCACTGTAGTACTGTGAATGTGGTTTTACGTCATAAACGGAATGCGGAATACGGCAGATGGACCAGTTTTACGTCGTAAACGTAAAGCAGCGGCGGAAAATATTGTACTGTACGCGGTGGCGGAAAATATTGTACTGTACGCGTGTGGTGGAAAATATTGTACTGTACGCGGTGGCGGAAAATATTGTACTGTACGCGTGTGGTGGCGGAAAATATTGTACTGTACGCGGTGGCAGAAAATATTGTACTGTACTCGGTGCAGCGGCGGAGGAATACTGTACTGTACTGTGAACGCGGTTTTACGTCGTAAACGGAAAACGGAATACAGGTACAGTGGATGGACCGAGGAGAACGGCGTCAACAGCATCCTGGTAGGCCATTAACTCTTTTTTCCCTTCATTATGGCTCCCAAACGTATGTGTTTTTTAATTATTATGTAGGGTACTGTGTTAGGATAGGCTAAGTGCTTGGTAAATTACAGTACTGTACATGTATATGGTGCAGTATGTACGTATATTCCGACTAAAGTCGAAAATCGGTTTACGCCGCCGTGTAGGAACAGATCTACGTCGTACGTCGAGGACTACCATAAAACACTTTGCATGTTGTCTTTAAACAATCATTTGAAGACTTCACAGTTTGAAACTCATTCGTACAGATTGAACGACCAAACAAATCGTTTGTAAAATGCTTTTAATTAGTGACGGTTGTGTGTTGAGGCAGGCTTTTAAGTACAGAGTTTAAAATATATATATATATATATTTTACTGAAACCTCCTCCATCCCTCCACTCTGCACCTAATTGAGTCATTCATTCATTATAAAAGCTCTTGAACTGTTCAAGATCAAATGAACTTTTTTGATTCAATGGCACGTTTTGTCTTTATTGTTTGATTCACCCAGAGGTTATACAGCCGTGTCATCTGCAAACCTTTGATGAACTCAGGAGCTTAACATGGATTCTGGAGAGTGGCGACATAAAACTGAATGATAATTGCATCATGTGCTCTGATGGCAGCCATTACAACAATAGTGATGGTGACCTGGAGGTACGGGCGGGGCAGGAGGAAAGGTCCTCTGCACTGACCTCCGCTCAGGAAAGGGCAAGCTCAGGCAACAGTCAGAGCGTCAGGGGCTCGCCACGTCGTCTGCTGTTCTGAACCCCCCCACACCCCCCATTCAAAGTCTGGCACAACAGCCGAGCATCGCTGTGACCCCGTGGGTGTGACACTCAACCTTTGCCTTAACCTTCTGACCGCCGGTCACAGCTGCAGCTGAGCGGCTCGGGAAGGTCAGGGTGCAGGGTCGACCTGACGGGTGACTGATGGCAGAGAGATGAGCGTGGAATAAACGGAGGGGGAGGGAATGGAGAGCAAAGATGCACTGATAAGTGGAAAAGAGCAAAGGATGGAGGGATGAAGGGAAGTTGTTTTTTCTTTTGGTTGCTTCCCTCGTCAGCGGTCGCCCAACGCTCTTCCTAGCAAAACCTGGACTTGGACCTACAACCTCAGGATTAAGAGACCGTGGCACTGACCACCGAGCTACCGTAACCCTCACAGGGGTGAAGAAAATATGATTTAACGTGACTCGTTTTATTATTTAGACATTTCTGTACTCTTTTATTGTGATCAAAGCATTTTTATTATTGTTTCACTTATTACTCCAGATTATATCCAATGTCTGTCTGTTTTTTTATATATATACAATAATGCCTATATAAGTCTGTCTTATCCTGATGGTTTTGTACAGTCAACATCTATTTATTCTAATTGTAGTTTTCTTTATTTTCTTTTTTAATAAATGCAAATGCTTATTGTCAATTACCAAGTGACGTGTGCTGCTGACCACTTGACCAGGTCACCCTTGTGAAAGAGATCTCGATCTCAACGGGCTCTACCTGGTTAAATAAAGGTGATTGATTGATATATGGAATTATTTAAGTTTTCCTGCCTCCAGATGACGGCAGTGCTTCCAAAACCAAACGTTTCTGCACCTCCAGTCTGTTTGTTTCTGCTGAATGGTTTCACTTTTGAAAACAGGCCACACACGTATGAATTTCCCTTTTCCCAAGTCACTTGCTGAAGGTGCTGAGCTTTTGTTTTTCAGTATAAGTAAATGTGAGTTCTCTCTCCTATCTGCTATGAGATTTTTTTTTTTTTGTAATTTAGCTGCGTTGACCTTTTAACTGAACTGTCAAGCGTGAAAGGCAAAGAACGTGAGACCACGGAGGTGCAAAGAAGACAAATGGGCTTGCTGTACATTTTATGTGCAGATCAGCCTTTGTCTCTGCCCCCCAGCCCCTCGCCCTTTCTCTGAGCTTTGGCCCGACGGCACGGTTGGCCCGGTAGTTACAGCCTCTTAATGGAAAATGAACATGTGCACTCTCATCCAGCTCACACCTTCAGTGGGTCCAGTCTTTGAGTCATCCACAGAAATTCACAGCTGCGTGATAAATGCTCGACGCTGGACGTCTGTTAGAGGAGTTATAATTTGGAGTTATATCCAGGATATTTTAAGAACTGTCACAAAGTCTGAAAACAGTTCAAAGTGTGAATGTTTATGAAGCAGTCACATTGTGATCCATTTTTCTTCCGTATGTTTTTTTGGCACGATTCTCGTCCCACAGTTTTCAAGCTATTTCAACAAATCCAAACGTTCAGCTCCTTTACGACGACCCTGCTGTTTTGGTATTGGTGCAACTTTAGCTTTGTGAAATATTTAGCCTTTTCTACCATTTTTTTTAGCTCATTTTACATCCTTCAAATCTTTAGACCTGTTTACAACTTGTTACTGCCCCTTTTCACACTTTGTTTTGGTTCAGCTTCTTTCAGCTTCCTTGTACAAATATTAAAACTATTAAGCTACTTTCAGCTGTTTTGTGCTCCTTTCAAGATTATTTCTGCTAACTACAACATTTTTGTGCTTCTTCTAACTTCTTGCTGCTAATTTCAGCTTGTTATGCTCTTTTCAGCTTATTTCTGCAAATTTCAGTTTTTTTCTGCTATTTCAACTATTATGCTAATTTTAGCTTTTTCCAACGAATTCCACATTTTTGCACTAATTTCAACTTTCTTCACCCCGTTTCAGCAAAAATGTGCTCTTGCCACTTCCTTTTAAGCTTCTTTCTGAAATTTTAGCTGCTTTTCAGCTTTTTGTGTAATTAATTTTAACTTTTTTTCTGATTCCATTTTTGTGTGCTAATTTTTGCTTCTTTCAGTCTAATTGGGCAAACATGTTTTTCTGCTTTCTTCTGCTAATTTAAGCTTGTTCTACCTTTTCAGCTACCTTTTTTAATAGCTTTTTTGTTGTTGTTAATTTCAGCCTTTTCAGATAAATTTAAGTTTTTCATGGTAAATGTTGGTACTTTCAACCTAATTAACTTATTTATGGCACTTTCAGCTGGTTGTGCTCCTTTCATTTTTTTTTCTGCTATTTCATCAACTATTTAGCTGTTTTTACTGCTAATTTTAGCTTTTTGGGCTAATTCCACATTTTTAGCTCTTTCTGCTTTGTTCTGGTAGTTTAAATTCTTTCTACCTTTTTAAAAAAAATCAAGGTTCCTGGTTGCGATGGCCGGCCCTGTGGCTGGGGTGGCTGCCGGCTTTTGGCAGGGGGTCGGCTGTGGTAGTGTGTGTGGTAATTGGTGGTGTAGGGCGGTGGCCGGTGGCGTGACTTTGCTTTGGCGGAGCGCTGACTTGTCGGCCTGTGTGACATTTGCGGTGGGGGTGCTGTGTGTGTGTGTGGGGGGTGCATGTGTGGCGTGCCGAGGCTTCTCCGGGCCTGTGGTGCAGGGCTCTTGGTGTGCTGGGCCGGCCTTCCTTGGCTGCAGCTCCTTGCTGCTCTGGCCCCTGGCCTGGGGCAGGCTTGCGGTCGCTGTCAGGTGGGTGGGGCACATGGTCAACCTGACAGAGGCTCTGTCGGGCTGTCTGTGTGTGCCTGTTTATGTCTCAGGTTGGGTTTTTGGTGGTCCCCTCTCTTGGATCAATTCGGGCCCCTCATATAATGTGGGGTCTACTTCCCACTGTCGCGCCCCCCTCCGGTGGTGGGCCCCACTGCCGCCGGTGCGTTGGTGGATCTCGGGATCTGGGCTGGGTGATCGGGTGTGTGCCGGCCCGCCCTGGTGATTGCCTGCTGCATGGGGCCTGAGTACCCTGGCTCTGTGGGGCCTCTGTTGGTGGGGTGGTATGACCTCAGGACTCGGGGCTCGGTGTCCATGGCTGGATCTACTCTGTGGGGGGTGGGGGTGGTCTGTGGGCTCTTCGCTGCAGCCTCTTGGGATTTCTGCATTGTGGTTGCTGGGGGTCGCCCGGGGCTTCCCTCTGCCTCTCTCTGGGAGGGTGCAGTTGTCCCTGTTAGGGGACTCGCGGGGCTTGGGGGCCCCTATGTGTCTGTGGCTCCGGTCCTCCCTGTGTTACCGTCGTGTCCTGTGGGGGCGGGTCTGTGGGTCCCCACATCCACTATTAAACATTCTTAAGGGGAAATCTTACAGTGACAAGCTCACACAGGTGTTAAGATTCAGGTGTTTATCAGATACACACTCAGTTGGGGTTGTGGTGGCCACTAAATACATCTTGTATCACCATGTACCATACAAAATACTTCCTAATGATTGTACTGTATACAGTATGTTGTTTTGTTGTTGTGGTTTCTCGGTTTTGTCTTGTTTTCTCTCCGCAGGTCTAGAGGCAGACTTCAATGATGTTGATTTGTGTTCTCTTTATATCTCTCTATCTCTCTCTACTCCTCTCGCCTTCTTTCTCTTTTACCCCTTCTGTCACTTTTTTAGCTTTGTTTTCTTTTCTTTTTTCATCCCAGTGTCCATTACATCTTCATCCATTATTATCTTTTACCCGCTTATTCCATTTTGGGTCACGGGGGTCGCCAGTGCCCATGTCCAGCAATCACTGTGCGAGGGGCGGGGTACACCCTGGATGGGTCACAAGTCCATCACAGGCACATCTTGAACAAACCCAAAGCAAATTCTACAAGGTAATAAAGTTTTATATATATATCAAGTGGAGCATTAAGGCCAGCCATAATGCTCTGCTTGTGAAAGTAAATCTGTTGGGTATCACCTCGACACTTAGACAATAATTCTGAGTGCCATCCATGCCGAACAGGACAAGAGGGGAAAAAAAAGAAAGATTCTTTCCACCTTTTCAGATACTTTTCAGCTATTTATTTTCTAACTTCATTTTTTAAAACAAATTTCCTACTTTTTGGGCTCCTTTCAGCTATACCTTATTTAACAAAATTGTGTTCTTTCTGCTTTCTTCAGCTAATTAACGCTTGTTCTTTCATTTCAGCCACAATATCAGCATGCTGTTTTTAGCTAATTTCAGCAGTTTTTCAGGAATTTCTTCAGCAATAAGCACTCATACTGCATTAAATGCAAAAAGCATTTGCATCGTTGAACTTTACATTTTGCCACGTTTACAACCACACACCAGTGTTTTACTGAGATTTTACTTCATTATTAAATTGCTCAAGTTCTGTCAGATTAGATGAAAAGTGTTTGTGAGCAACAACTTTCCAGTTTTGCCACAGATTCTCAGTTGGATTCAAGTCTGGACTTTGACCAGACCATTCAAACTCATTATTATGTTTTGATCGGGCCCATTCCATTCCAGCTCTCGCTGGATGTTTCAGGTCGTAGTCTGGCTGAAAGGTGAACCTCCGCCCGAGTCCCATGACTTTTACACCCTCCAACAGTTTTTACTCCAGGATTTCTCTGTATTTATCTCCATCCATCCTCCCATCAGCTCTGACCAACTTCCTAATTCCCACAGCATGCTGCCACCTCCACGTTCCATGGTGACAATGGTCAACAGCTGCATTCGAACTGGGATTAAGTTACACACTGGTGGACTCTGTTTGACTAATTAGGTGACTTCTAATGGCAACTGGATTTTTAGTTCTGGTGGATCAAAGTAAAGTGGACTGAATGCAAATGCACACTTTTTTACATTTTTATTTATTAAACATTTAGAAAACGGAAACATTCTCCTTCCGCTTCACAATTATACACTACTTTATGTTGGTTTAACATATAAAATGCTTTAGAGTTTGACGTAACGTGACAAAATGTGGGAAAATTCAAGAGGTATGAATACATTTAGAAGACTCTGTGTGTACAAATGATGTAAGAAAAACTGCTGCAGGTTTTTCAAGGCGCATCATATATTTATCAGAATTGCGCATGTTGCCAACGTGAACAACTTTTGGTTTCAAGGGCAGATGATTCTTGAGCTGAACAGTCTTTTATAAAACAGTCTCTTCTCTCTTCCACTCCGCAGCTTCTTCTGCATCTTTAGTGGCTTCACTCTGGTTGGGCCTCTCCATCATGGCTGCCACCTTCTGCTCCAGCCTCCACGCCTGCTCACGATACTTCTTGCGAATCTGTCGGTACGAGCTCAAGGCTTTGCTGGAAGGAGGGACACCACATCTGGTTTAGTGTACAGTATTCAGAACAGCCAGAGCAGTGACTCTTTATGATTTTTACCTGCGAGCTTGTGTGAGGCGAGCAATCTGCTCTGCGTTGTCCTTCCTGTTGGGGGTGCCGTCTGTCAGAGCTGTGCTCAGAGAGTCATGGATCATCCCCAGTCTCTTCTTCAGTGCATGTTCCCTGGGAGCAAACAATTCAATTCAATTCATGAGAAAATAAATTTTGCTTAAGTCACTTAGCATGTTTACTCACTGTAATACAAAGGTTATGAATAAAAAAATGAAACAAAAAAATCCCATTATTTTGTCCCTGCATGGTTTATTTTACAGTGAGTGTGAATTAAATAAGTATTCATTCCTCAAGGTTAGAGGAGGACGATGAAGCTTTGAAGGACCGCACAGAGAAAAATAATGTGTTCTTTACGTTCATGTCTGCTTTTATTTCTGCAGCTGTTACTAAGCAACAGAACAAAACCATAAAGAAAACTAAAACATCATCTTTTATGTTTTTATAGCACCTTTTATTGCTTTATACATTTTAAAATTAAAGGTCTAGCGTTTCTTAAAGGTATTCTTGTCCAGCTTTTCATGACAGATTTAAATACTGAGTGGACTGGACCGTGTCATGGCTGGTTTGGTCCAACCTTGTAGACGCAGTCATGCATATCTTGTGAGATGTGTTAAAGATGACTCTCAGCTACTATCACATCAAACATTTTTTAAATTAAATATATTCATTTTACATTTAAAACAAAAAAACAAAAGAAAAACTAGAAACCATTTTGCATATTATTAAAAGAAAACATAAAATGAATAATAATAATAATAATAATAATAATAATAATAATAATAATAATAATAATAATAATAATAATAATAATAATAATGAATTCAATTTATAATGCACTTTTCATTAATGAAAATCTCAAAGTGCTAAAATGAAAGGTGGCAGAAAGAAGAAAAAAATCTGAAAGTTATGCACCATAACTCATGTTCCCTGAAGGAAGGGAACGAGGTGCAACATACTTGCTATGGGAATTGCGCCCCCGCACGATTACCTGAAGGAATACAATCACGCCTTTATGGCTAGGGCGTCCACATCGCGCCAGAGGCCCCGCCCTCTGGGTATTTAAGCGACTGACACCCATCCATCTTTCTAGCACTTTGAGATTTTCATTAATGAAAAGTGCGTTATAAATTGAATTCATTATTATTTATTATTATTTCTCCAAAATTGCACTTCACCGAGCTTTCAGCATTGAAAAGGGCCATATGTTGCACCTCGTTCCCTTCCTTCAGGGAACATGAGTTATGGTGCATAACTTTCAGTTCCCTTATCAGTAAGTCACTCGGTGCAACATACTTGCTATGGGAACGCAATTCATTCACGCCCTTGAAATGCTCAGTAAAATACATGCTAGTGTGAACGTCTGCCCTTGACTAGCAGGCACTGAGACACTCCACAGCACTGAGACTGCCCTACTGAAGGTTTTTAACGACATCTTCCTATCCACAGATACTGGTGACTCTGTGCTGCTTGTCCTATTGGACCTCACATCCGCTTTCGACACCATCGACCATGAGATCCTCATTGCTAGGTTGGAGCAGTGGGTGGGCATCTCAGGATCAGCCCTAAACTGGTTCAGATCCTACCTCTCTGACAGGTCTTTTTGTGTGTCCATCAATGATTTTACTTCTGCAGTGGCGGCTCTTAAATGGGGGGTTCCGCAGGGGTCCATCCTGGGTCCTCTCTTGTTCTCCTTATACCTGCTGCCACTCGGTGCTATTTTCCGGAAACACAATATACCTTTCCACTTCTACGCTGATGACTGTCAAATCTACTTCCCCCTAAGACAAAATGGTACAGGCTCTATTCAACCTCTGCTCGACTGCCTGGCTGACATCAGGGACTGGATGGCTTTAAATTTCTTAAGCTTCAATGATAAGAAGTCTGAAGCCATATTGTTCCTTCCCAATGACACAACCTCAAACCACTGCATTGACCTGTCTGCTCTACCCCTATCCGAAAAACAAAAAGTCAAAAATCTGGGAGTGATAATGGATCCTTCCATGAAACTCAACAGTCATGTAAACATGATCGTCAAATCCTGTTTTTTCCAGCTGAGACGTCTGTCTAAGCTGAAGCCCATATTATCCAAAAAGCACCTGGAGACAGTGATTCACGCATTCATTACATCTAGGCTTGATTACTGCAATTCACTTCTGTTTGGCGTCAGTCAAGCCACCATTGCACGATTACAACTGGTTCAGAACGCAGCTGCCCGATTTTTAACCAGCACACGCAAAAGAGAGCACATTACACCAGTCTTGGCCTCCCTTCACTGGCTACCGGTTCATCTTCGAATCCAATTCAAAATTCTCATGTATGTCTACAAATCGCTGAACAGTCTCGCCCCCGCCTATCTCTCGGATCTGATACACCCATATGTCCCTCCACGTGCTTTGAGGTCAGAGGATCAGGTACTCTTAATAGTTCCAGAAACTCGCCTTAAGCGCAGGGGTGACAGGGCGTTCTCTGTAGCAGGCCCAAGACTCTGGAACGAGTTACCGCTGCTCATCAAACAGGCCCCCTCCCTCTCAGTTTTCAAATCCCGGTTAAAAACTCACTACTACTCCATCGCTTTCAATGCCAGCTGATTTGTATTGGATCGTTTGATTTATGATCTGCAATGTTTTTATGTTTTTCGTGTTGTACTTCATTGTCTGTGTTGCCTGTTGCGTGTTTGTTTGTCCAGCACTTTGGTGTGGACTTGTTCCTGTTTAAAGTGCTTTATAAATAAAATGGTATGGTATGGTATAGGCATCTCAAGGCTACTTTCTACTTTGTGTTAGAAAGGACAGCCTGAGTAACGTCACACGCAGTAACATCCAAACTGTAATGCTTTACAAAAGTGTTTAATGAGCTCTAGTTCACAGCAGCACAGATGACTGCAACTGGAAAGCCTTTGAACAATAACCAGGAAGTGGCCAAGCCCCGAGTGGAGTGAGCGTGCACTCCAGAGGGCACCTGTTGACCTTTGCTACTGTACGCCCTTTTAATGGCCTCAGTCACCCAGTGTGAGAGGCGTTGTTTTGATAGAGCCTTTCCGGTAGCATGTGCTGCAAAGCCCACGAACAGTTGATTTGTTTTTCTCCATTCGGCTGTTCTCTGCATGTAAGTGCGTAAAGCTCTCACGGGGCAGAGAGCCTTCAGCCTTTCCTGTTCCTGAGTGAAGACAGGAGCAGGTGGGAAGGAGGAGAGATCAAAGTCTAGACTCCTATGGTTGAAAGTCAAGACCTTGGGGATGTATGAGGGATTAGGCCTTAGGGTGACCTTTGACCCGTCAGGGGCGAATCTGGTACACATTGGATGTACAGACAATGCATGGAGGTCACCCACGCATTTCGCAGAGTAAAGTGCAAAGAGTAGAGCAGTTTTATAAGATAACAAATCTATCTTAACCTCGCTCAGTGGCTCAAATGGAGGATTACAGAGAGCCCCCAAGACCAGGCTAAGATCCCAACCAGCGGTCAGGATCCTGCTGGGTGGTTTTGTCCTAAGCACGTCCTTCATAAATCTTATTATGATTGGATGCGCGCCAGGTGTCCTGTGTCTCCAGCCTTTGTGACAGGCTGAAATAGCTGATAGGAAAACTTTAATCGTTGAGAAAGAACAACCTTTTTCCAGTAAGTCCTGAAGGAAAATCAGGATCTGAGCCAGGTCGCATGAGTAAGAAATAATATTTCTTTCTGTGCACCAAGCTTCAAAAATACGCCACTTCCGTGCGTAGAGAGACTGTGTTGATACAGCACGAGCATTTTGTATGGTTTTTACCACATTTTCCAGCAGGCCTGACGCC
The DNA here is from genome assembly GCA_038048925.1 of Garcialebias charrua. Classification (NCBI taxonomy): domain Eukaryota; kingdom Metazoa; phylum Chordata; class Actinopteri; order Cyprinodontiformes; family Rivulidae; genus Garcialebias; species Garcialebias charrua. The sequence goes on from JBBPBX010016448.1 coordinate 26,225, forward strand.
ATCAGCTTGTTCTTTTTTGCCAACAAGCTGAAATTTTTAACAGTTCTCGGCCTAGGCGGCGAGGCTACTTCTCCTGGTGACATAGTTTGACCCTGAAGAAGAGCAGTTGGTGCATCCAGTTCCCCTCCATGGGCCCTGGAAGCCGTGACCCCTTGGAGGTCAACCAAGTTTGGGAGAAGGCCTTTTTGTTGATGTACTACCAGGTTGCTCTGATCGAGAGTGATCGAGGGCAGATGCAACCTGTCGTCTTTTTTAGACAGAAGTGGAGCAGAAAGTCTGTTTTCTCTCTCCTTGTTTCGGGTCATGGGACTGAGAAGCTGCGAGTTTTGTAAACAAGCAGATCTTCTGACCCCAATCTGTTTCCTAGATGGGTCCAGTTTACTGGTCCTTGGCCTTAACAGAGCGTTGGAACCAGACAAACTGGCCAGGGTCTGTGTTTCCCCCGTTGGGGGGATATTGTTTAAGAGCAGAGCTGAACCAGCACAGTGAGAAAGGTTACGTGCTATGGGATCACTGCTTGGACATTGCGTATCACTCATTAATAATAAAGAGACAGCTGCAACGTGAGAGTGTGGAAATTATTCTTTGTGCTTGGCAGACTTTAAATTGTTTGGTGATAGAGAGCCCAGTTCCCTTCGAATAACAAGAAGAGGAGTCTGATTCGGCTCTGATTTGTTTAAACACAGCAGCATGAACACAATTGCTTTTGTGAAGGTGTGAAGCCTGTGGTTGTCTGTGGGCATCTGACGTGGCCCCCCCGTCGTTAGATTCTGTCGGCGCGTCTCCCTGAGGCGCGGACATGTCACGTGTTTGCTTGGTTAGTGTATTGGCCGCCCCGTCGTTCACAATGGAGCGGGGGCTGGAGCACGTGACCCCCCTCACCTGTCTCCATGAGGGGTAGGGGGCCTGCTTGCAGACGCCTCTGTGCCTGTTCGCTACAGACGGAGCAGAGGCACCCTGCCGGGGTTCATTGATTAGGCTAACACCCCGTGAGCCGTGAGGGAGGGGGGGGGAACGGCCCCCTCCCTTTATGATGGCTGGCAGGCCAGAGGGACCTGTTCTGCTAAAGTTACTTGTGTTTTTTTTTTTGAGTCAATAAAACAGAGAGGGGCTGTTTTTTTAGCTTTATTCGTGCTTAAGTGTAACTTAATGTCACTCACAGCAGGAAAAACATGATTTGTGCATGCAACAGAGTTACCAGCTATTTGTACCGTGCTACAAATAAAGTCTGGACATGAACGGATCATTCCCCGTACCACTTGGTCGGGTGACCGTGTAAAGTCAAGACGTGAACCTGGTTCATCAGGCACGCTTTTGTCTGTCGTCTCGGTTCACAGAGGAGGCCCTGTGTCTGACCGCCTGGCGGGGGACAAACCTGTTTTTGCTTCATGTGTGCTCGGTACGAGGTGGTCCCGGCGGTGGTCTCTGCGATGCTCATCCTCGTAGGCCAGCCGCTTCTGCAGTGGGGCCCGCGTTGCCGAGCTGTGTTGAGGTTGCGCAGGACTGCCTCCAGCAGACTCCCGGGGGGGGTGCTTCTCCTTGGAATGCCCACCCGGAGAGCTTCGGCCTGTTTGCGCCTTTGGTCTAGCTTGGTCTGAATTCGCTCCAAAGCTTTTCCAAATAATCCCGCCGGCTCTATCAAGTGGTGGAGAAAAGGCACCTTTTGTCCCTCGGGAAGATCCGTTAAAATCATCCACAGATGGCGTATCACGATGACCACTTCCGTCATGCCTCTGCCTTGAGCAACAGCGGCTGTCCCCATCATGCGGAGCACGAAGTCTGTTGCCCTGCGGGCTTCATCCAGCAAGTCGGCGGCAGCCTGCATGTCCATCGTTACCTGGAGCTGTTGCAGCTTTTTAGCTAGGTAAGCCTGCATCAATGCGGACACGTTCATGGCGCACGCCGCGAGTCCCTGAGCTCTGTAGCATTTCTCGAGAAGAGAAGCTGAGGCTCGTCAAGCTTTGCTGGGAAGAGTTGGTTTTGTCCCGGATGACTTGGGAGCCAGGTGAGACGCCAGTGTGTCCTCAATTTGAGGCACGTTGGCTATTCCCACCTCATCCATCCCGTCCACGTCGAGGAACTGTGAGAGGGGTAAGAGCATGGGAGCTCAGGGCTGAGCCCAGGTGCGAGTTAGTTCTGTGAGGAAGTCCGGGAACACGGGCATCTTTTGCCTTGTGGCGGCATGCAGCTTTGAGTAAAAATTGTTTCCTACCAGCCTCGTGACCTGTTGACGAGGCGGAGGCTCTGGCCATGGGATGTGCAGCGCGTCCGCTGCTCTGTGGCACAGGTCAAACAGAGCAGGGATGGAAAAGTCAGTTTCCGGGAGCACAGGTACCGGGGTCTGGGAGAGGTCTTCTCCCTGTTCCTCCAGTTCGACGTCTGCGTCCTCCACGGAAAATTCGCCTGAGGCTGAAATCGAGATCTCATTCTCGTTCATCATGCCTCGAGTGTCAAATTCGACTGTTAAATCCACCATAGGAGCCAGCACGTCAGGGCTGTCGCCCCATTCGACTCGCGTGCTGTCGTGTAGAGCCATGTTCTCGAGCTCCGGCGTGGGAGTGAGGGGCTCATTGGTGTCCGCATCCGCTGGCACTGCTGGGGCGCCCATGGCCTTGGCGACGAGGTCAACCCGGTGCCGCAGCACCGCATCCAGCATCTGGCTGCAGTGTGGGCAAAAGTCGGGCCATCCAGCGCTGTTTTTGCGTGTAGCATTCCCAGGCAGACTGGACAGGCCTCATGGGTGTCCGTCGCCGCGAGGGAGAAACCGCATCCGCTGGGACAGGCGTGCGAGGTTGGGCTCGTTGTCCTGCTGGTTTTCCTTGGAAGTCTTGTCTTTCGCTTTCCTTTCTCCGGAGGCATGTCCGAGATAAGGCGAGCGAGTTCTTCCAGAATTCTTTTTCTTTTAATTTGTTTAGACGTCTCCTCCGTCGTGTCGCTTTCGCTGGCTAGCAAAGGCTACAAATTAGCAGGGGTAGCGGTTGTGACGCAGTTAGCGTCGTCGAGTGAAGCAGTCTGTGGAGAGAGGAGAAGAAAATACTTCGGGGTTAAGAGAAAATGTGCCGGACTAGCTTTCGCTAATCCAGTAGTACGCAGGAATAATTCTCTGTGCGCTCTGTGTAGGGAGCAAGCTCACCTCTGGTTGAGCGATGAAGCAACAGAGAAGTCCCGCGAAGAGAGGTAGTTCAGGTTTAAGCGAGGTGAAGGGCAAAAAAGAGAAAGATGGATGGGCGTCAGACGCTTAAATACCCAGAGGGCGGGGCCTCTGGCGCGACGTTGACACCCTAGCCGTAAAGGCGTGATTGTATTCCTTCAGGTAATCGCGCGGGGGCACAATTCCCATAGCAAGTGTGTTGCACGGAGTGACTGACTGATAAGGGAACTTATTTTATCTGCCCCTTTTTTCCAAAAACAAAACAATTCAACTGATCAATTCAAACAATAATCTTCTGTGAGTAACAGAGTAAAAAGAGTAACTTTTCACAATCTACAAATATCTAGAAACATTAAACACTTAACTGAAAGTTTTAGTATTTTGTTAACAATTTAGTTTTGATCATTTTTTAAACATAAGCACTGATTTTACATTTTTAATATAATTTCCCAAACCGTTCCACAATTCAACTCCCTGTATTGAAATAGACCGTCCCTTTAAACTAGTTTTGTACCGTGGGTTTGCAAAAATCTAATTTCCCTTAAGACTGTAGCAGCTTTTTCTCTTAACAAAATGCACTTGAACATTTGAAGGTAGTGTATTATTATGAGCTCTGTACTATCTATCTATCTATCTTTGTTTAACGTCCGTTTTCCCGATTCCGGGGTGGGACGCTACATCTTTGTCGCCAAGTTTTTGATGCCAGATTAGACGGTTAGTTGCGTCCAGTTCATTGAGGTTCAGCGCTTTCAGATCTTGTTGAATCGTTTGCGCCCAGGTCTTTTTCGGACGGCCTTTGGGACGGGTGCCAGGTACTTCAAGGTTTTCAATAGCAAGTATAGCACTGTTTTCACTTCGTTTAACATGACCGAACCACCGCAAACGGTGTCGCCGGCATGCGTCCTTAATCGCACATAAGCCTGCTCGACGCAGGATTTCGGTCGATTGGATGTGATCTTTAAGACTAATGCGTTGCATCCATCGGAGCATTTTCATGTCGGTTCGGTGAAGTTGCTGTTCGAGTTTTGTTGTCATTGGCCATGTTTCTGCGCCATACAACAGCACGGGACGTATCACTGAGCCATAGAGTCTTGAACGTAGGAGTAGTGGGATGTCGCGCCGCATCAGTATAGAAGCGCTGTACATTATTAACAAAATATTATAATCCACCAAATCATAAAACTTCGGTAATTTGAGTTGGTTAAATAATATATTAGATGGATGACAGTAAGGCTTTCTAGTAATAATTCTCACATAGCTCTTTTCTGTTAAATAAAAATAGGCTTTGTTATAGTTTTGCACGCTTTTCCCCAAACCTCAAGACAATAAATTAAATGTGGAACAAAGATTATATTATACAGAAAATACAAAGCTTTGTCATTCAACAAGTCCTTTAGTTTATACAGTACTGCAGTAGATTTAGATAACTTAATTTTAACAGAATTTATGTGCTGTTTACACGACAATCTGTCATCAACAATCACGCCCAGGAACTTCACCTCACTTACTCTGCTTATCTCAACACCATCTATTTTGACAGAGAAATCCACAGTTTTCTTTTTATTACTAAATAACATATAATTTGTTTTATCTAGGTTTAATGACAACGTGTTTAATTTAAACCAAGTTTGTAATTTAACAATCTCCGTTTTTAACAACTCAAACATTTGTTTCAAATCTCTACCAAAATAAAAAAAGTTGTATCATCAGCAAAAAGAACGCATTGTAGAAGTCCAGACACTTTCACCAAATCTTTCACATACAAAATAAACAACTTTGGTCCTAGTATAGAGCCTTGTGGGACTCCACATGTGATTATGCAGAGGTTAGATCGTACATGATATGTACGGATGATGATGAGTCTGCGTACAGGAGAGAGGTGGGCCGGCTGGTGACCTGGTGCAGCAACAACAACCTGGAGCTCAATGCCCAGAAGACAGTGGAGATGATTGTGGACTTCAGGAAAGACAGAGCCCCTCTGCCCCCCATCACCTTTAACAACACCCCCATCATCATTGGGGACTGCTACCGGTTCCTCGGCACCACCATCACCCAGGACCTCAAGTGGGAGCCAACCATCAGCTCCCTCATCAAAAAGGCTCAGCAGAGGATGTACTTCCTGCGACAGCTGAGGAAGGCCAAGCTGCCGGCCAAGCTGATGGTGCAGTTCTACACGGCCATCATCGAGTCCATTCTCAGCGCGTCCATCACAGTGTGGTACGCCGGGGCCACTGTCAGGGACAGACACAGACTGCAGCGCATTGTGCGCTCTGCTGAGAAGGTAATCGGCTGTAGTCTCCCATCTCTCCATGACCTGTACGTCTCCAGGACTGTGAGGCGAGCAGGTCGGATCACAGCTGACCCTTCTCACCCTGCATACGGTCTGTTCGAACCACTCCCCTCAGGCAGGAGGCTTCGGTCAATTGGGACCAGAACCTCCCGCCATAAAAACAGTTTCTTCCCCTCTGCTGTCAGACTCTTGAACACTCATAACCATGCTACCTCATAACTTGCCTTGGTCGCTGTATTTTGTATTTGTTCTTTGTATTTTGATTGGGAATCACTGTATCACTGTATTTTGATTGCACCACTCTAATTGCGCTGTTTCTTAGTAGTTTTTGTTCACTGAATATTGTATTGATTGTATTGATGTTTTATGGTTTATGTTTTTTGTGTCTTATGTTTTTATATTTTATGCACCGTTATGCCGAAGCAAATTCCTAGTCTGTGAATCCTGTTCATTGACAATGGCGATAATAAACTGAATCTGAATCTGAATATATTTGTACAAATTGCTTTCTATCCTTCAAATAGCTACCTACCCACTGCAATGCTGGTCCTCTAATTCCATACATGTTTAATTTTTCAAGCAGAATGGTGTGATCGATTGTATCAAAAGCTTGCTTTAAATCAACAAATAGACTTGCACAATGTTGTTTTTGATCGGTAGCCATGGTAATTTGTTCAGTCAGGTTCATAAGAGCCAGGGATGTAGAATGTTTTGTTCTAAACCCATATTGACTGTCACTTAAAATATGAACCTCAAGAAATGTGTCTAGTCTAATCATTAGCTCAATATCAGTAAAAAATGACCGAGTTGTAGTCTTTTTGTGTTGCTTGTTAACTCTCACCTCTGTAGAACTGCCTGTAGGTCTTTGAAGATGGGTCTGGTTAGAGGACCGAGTTCTCCGTCGCAGCCAACTTTAGCAGCATTCTCACAAAATCTCTGAAACATAGTGGACAAGAAACAAAAAGCAAGTTCAGTTAGATTGTTTACTTGTTTTATTTGTAGTTTAAAGTTGCATTGTTTGATGGTTTCCAGATGCAGTCTGATGCAACACAGCCTGTGATGTGACAGAAGACACCGTGGGCATTTCAAAATGTTGCATCATTGCTGCTATCTAAAGTAAAACTGGACACGATGCACAATTAGCTGATTGATGGATGAGCCGCACGATCGGCATGGATTTATTTTCAATTTAAAATAAATTATTTTAAGTTATTCAGCGCCTGTGTGCAGCCCACGGCTGTGGGAGGAGCTTCCTCCTGCAGCTGATCAGCTGATCTCTGTGCAGAGCGGAGGAGTGGGCGTGGCCAAGAGCGCAGCCGGAAGCAGAAAGCTGATTTCATGACACTCTGTGCTCTTTTGGAGCATTTAGAGTTTAGAAACATTGTTTAGAATATTCCAAGAATGCAGGGAGGATTTAAAACACCTTACTTCATGGTTTTTCACTTATCGCGGGGCTTCAGGTTACGGGTCCCCCGCGATAAACGAGGGACTACCGTACATCAAATCTCTGAAAGGTGGAGTAACACATATTATTAAATGCTCAGTTGCTTTCAGAAAGAAAGGATTCAGTTTTTGTGTCGTTTGACAGTGACGGGGGTGAGTGGTTTGGTGTGTCTTAGTGCAGCCGGGCTGAAGACCTTGAGGAACTAAAATATCCACCTCGGCCTGCTGGGATTCTGCTTTGGTGGATGTGTGATTTCCCACGTGGGACAGCCAGATTTGAATCGGGTCTGTCAGAGCCCTCTGCTCCCTCTTGGTCGTTTCACCTTGACTTCCCATTACTTGCACGTTTAAAAAAGAAGCTTTGATAGCTGCGGTACCTGCTGTTCGGCCTCCTCTCTGAGATTCTCTGGGATAAAAACTCCAGCGGCTCCCTGGGACTTCTGACCCATTAAACTCCACTCAAGACACCTCAGCTCCTTCTCCTTCAGGCGGATCAGAGCTCGCATATCTGACATCTCCTCCTGGACAAAGACGGAAATAAACTTTAAAGTAATACTGGAAAATAGTTCCCAAGAGTGCAACAACTAACAGCTCTCAGGGTGTAAATCTGTATCTTTTCTCTCTGATTTTAAATTTTTCATCTAATTTTAGCTACTCTACAATGAGTTTATGTTACAGTTATTTAAATCAGTGCCAAAATATTAATATATAAATTAAACATAAGCTTTGCATTAAAGCAGATACAAACACCCAGCTCCCACCCTGACTGAGATGAGTTCGTAGAAGAGGGAAGCTTTCTCCCTCTTGTTTTCAGGAGGTTTGGTGTGGTCCTTTGGCACATGGCCCCATCTTGTCCCAACTGTTGGACACGTCTCTGAGCGTGGTCTGCTCTCTGCTCCCAGATCCGGCTTAGGCAGACAAATGGCTGCTCGCTCCTTCTTCAGACGCTCAATTTGTTGCCGGAGCGCTACTTCCCGATCCACTGGGTTCGGTGTCCTGTGGGATAACAGGAAATGAAACAATCTTTTAAAGTACTCAATACTACCTGATTGTGAACTGATAATGATCACCTCTGACTTGTTGGACTTGTGTGACTTTGCGCCTGTGTCGCTTCTATGACTCCTGTTGTGGAGAAGGAGGTGGACAGCTCTTCAGTTCCCATTTTCCTGAGCTGAGCTGATGGACTGTCAGCCTGCTGCTCGTCACCGACTGGTTCTAAAAGGTAAAAAGTGCACGACTCAAACTGTGTCATTTGTGTGTGTCAGTCAGCCTAGAAGCAGTGAAACAGTGAAACACCTGCTGAGTCTGTCTGCAGACGAGAGCGTTGCTGCCTTTTGGTCTCATAAAGTGACAGCAGCTCACTGTAGGCCTCCTCGCACTCCTCACTGTGGAGCAAAAAGGGCAAGATAAAGAAGCAAAATTGCATGAATTGTTTTGAACAGGTCTGCCACACTGAGCAGACTCTGGTGCAGACCTGCATCTGAGAAGCAGCTGCAGGGCCGAGCAGTCGGACTCCAGTCGGTGTAGTTTCAGGCTGATCTGCTCCGACTCGCCCTTCCTTCGCTCCAGAGCTGCAGTCAGACGCTCGTTTCTGGCCTTCAGCCTCTCAATGCATCTGACACAACAGGACAGACAGTAAAGCCAACAATAAAATTATTAAGTTTTGTTTGAAGCATAAAAAAACATTTGGTCTGAGTTTGTGATTATTTCTGATGGCACTTTCATGCAAATCAAATCGACATTGATTCCTCTGAAACAACCTCAGTGAGTGAGCTGCCGTGTTGTTTTGACATCTGAGCTTTTGATAGCAAATACTGTTTCGCAGTGGTGGGATGTCACTAAGTACAAATACTTTGTTACTGTACTTAAGTACATTTTTCATGTATCTTTACTTAAGTAGAATTAAATGTGGGTACTTTTACTTTTACTCCACTACATTTTACATCAAGTATCTGTACAGTACTTTCTACTACACTACATTTCTATAATGTGTTGAGTTACAAGTTACATTCATGTTGCAGCTTTTTGATTTGTTGTTAGTTTGAAAGTAACTGATGTCGAGAGAGGAGTTGGTCACTGCAAAGTGGACCGGTAATGTTAGACCCGCCTTCAAGAAGAGCTGGACCAATGACATATATTCTAGTATATATACGTCATTGAGCTGGGAGCACCCACAGCACCACTAACACACCCAAAATGGATTTTACCACAGAGTTTCGGCCAGAAGATACTTTACACACAACACCCATGGCCTTATTGAAAGACTATTGAAATATTATTGAAAGACTATTGAAATATTATTGAAAGACTATTGAAATATTATTGAAAGACTATTGAAATATTATTGAAAGACTATTGAAATATTATTGAAAGACTATTGAAATATTATTGAAAGACTATTGAAATATTATTGAAAGACTATTGAAATATTATTGAAAGACTATTGAAATATTATTGAAAGACTATTGAAATATTATTGAAAGACTATTGAAATATTATTGAAAGACTATTGAAAGACTATTGAAATATTATTGAAAGACTATTGAAATATTATTGAAAGACTATTGAAATATTATTGAAAGACTATTGAAATATTATTGAAAGACTATTGAAATATTATTGAAAGACTATTGAAATATTATTGAAAGACTATTGAAATATTATTGAAAGACTATTGAAATATTATTGAAAGACTATTGAAATATTATTGAAAGACTATTGAAATATTATTGAAAGACTATTGAAATATTATTGAAAGACTATTGAAATATTATTGAAAGACTATTGAAATATTATTGATATTGAAATATTATTGAAAGATTATTGAAAGACTATTGAAATATTATTGAAATATTATTGAAAGACTATTGAAATATTATTGAAATATTATTGAAAGACTATTGAAATATTATTGAAATATTATTGAAAGACTATTGAAATATTATTGAAAGACTATTGAAATATTATTGAAAGACTATTGAAATATTATTGAAAGACTATTGAAAGATTATTGAAAGACTATTGAAAGATTATTGAAAGACTATTGAAAGATTATTGAAAGACTATTGAAATATTATTGAAAGACTATTGAAAGACTATTGAAAGATTATTGACAGACTATTGAAGTATTATTGAAAGATTATTGAAAGACTATTGAAAGACTATTGAAATATTATTGAAATATTATTGAAAGACTGTTCAGTACAGCAGGACAGATTCTCTCTCCCTAAAGAGCCAGACATGGACTCAAAAACTTTGAAAACCAACTTCTTCTGAACTTGAACAAGAAATTCTTGCTGCAATATTAAAATGTGTCAGTTCATGGGATGTTAGGAGACAAGAGATTTCTCCAAATGTCTCAACACTCAGGTTCGAGTTTTGAAAATGGTGTCAGGAAGTTAAAATATTGTTCACTATTGACCCATTACAAGTTGACTTCATCATCTTCATGCGACTAGCTTGCTGTGGCGACCCCTGACGAAGGGAGAAGCCGAAAGAAGAAGAAGAAGAAGATTGACCCATTACAAGTTGACTAGACTAGAACTGATGACAAACTGGAGATGAAATGATCAGAGCCTGTTCCTTTGTTAGGGCTAACGCTCCTTTTTTAATCAGACAACTTTTACTTAAATGTGTTTACTGCAGTTAAAATGACACATTGGTTTGTGTTAAATCAAAACTTTCAAAGGTATTATCATTCCTCTTTCTTATTTTGCTTAATAACATTTAACACTGCAGGTCATCCCTGAAAGTCTGACGCACAGAATCACAAGTCCAAGTGTGAACTGTGTCACAGAGTAAACACAATGAAAACATGTATTATCTGCAGCATTGTTCATTAAAATGACTCAACACTATTAATGTATTACAGAAAATATACATACGGTACGCACACTTAATGATATTGTAGATCGTTGCATTAGGTAATACATTCAGCAAGTACTTTTACTTTGATACTTTAAGTATTTATAAAAGCAATTACTTATTTACTTTTACTTAAGTAAAAACATTAATATGGTACTTCTACTTTTACTAGAGTACATTTTTGTCTGTTTATTTGCACTTTTACTCAAGTACAGTGTTTGAGTACTTTCTCCACCACTGAATGTTTGTGCACGCAAATAGGATTTTTGTTTTGTGAGAATTTTTCATAAATGTCTTTGCCATTGATTGTGATGTGGAAAATGTCTCTCTTCACCCCTTTGAGCCTTGAAAGCCTTTTCACGCAGCTGCCTGGTCTGAGCCTGGACACATCGTCAGTGTGATCCGCTTCATTTCTGTTTTTGAACTCACCTGTTCAGTCGCTCTGTTTCTGACTCCAGACTGATGGGGCTGGGACACGGACTGTTTGAGGTGACAGAGCCCAGTGGACACCCGTCCCCACCCAAAGACAGAGGTTTTACTGCCCGAGACGTCCTTCTGTAGGGTAAAGGTGAGCCAGGGTAGGAAGGAGAAGCCCAGTCTGGGCTGCGAGCCCCAGAAGGAGGCCTGTAAGAAGGAGACAAGCTGCCAGACCTCCAGACCTTGTGGAGGCCCGTCAGCTGAAAGCATAAAATAAACAGCTCCATTTGTTCTTTGTCAAAACCATAAAGTGTTTTAAATTATTAAAACAAAAAAGCTCAAGCCTCCTGCAGGTTTGTCGTTTACTTTATTTATCTAATAATTCCACCTTGTTTATCTCCTCTTCCGAAGGACTGACTGAGCCTGGTGTTCTCTGCAGGCCTTCCTGCAGGTTGTTTCTGGGAGCGGTCTCGGGTTTTTCTGCATCCAGCGAGTCCTCCAGGTTCGGGTTCTTTGGCATGCCTGACGGACATGAGATCCCAAACTCCTTCTCCATCTCCTCCAGTATCTGCAATTAATGAAACACTTTTAACATTTTGACTTTTTTCCCCCTCAAAATGGTTGAACGAGCACAGACGGATACCACAGAGCTCTTTCTGTTTGTGAATTTTACACAACTTGGACATTATTTTCAAGCCAAGCAGCCTGGAAGCACATTTTTACAATTTGAATGCTGAGTCAGCGTTCATAATATTGTTTTCCCATTTATAATTACACTTATTGATCAATTTTTAATTTAAAACATAATAAAAACACACTGAGGTCTTCTAAATTCATTCAACACTTTGATTGTCTCTGAAATCAGTTTTAATATACATACAGTATTCTACTTTGTATTTTTTTTATCTTCTTATGCACCGTTTCGATTTTAGCTACTAGCTTGCTAATTAAAGCTTTTAGCTACTGTTTATCCAAATTCAGCTTTTAGCTCTTGGTTAGATTATTTTAGGTTTTAGCTGCATTTTGCAGCATTTACCTTTTGTTTACAGTTTTGCTAACTTTGGCTTTTAGCTGCTGTTTTGCTGGTCCTTTTTTTTAGCTACAGTAGTTTTCAGCTCCTATTCTGCGCATTTACAGCTGCTGTTGTGCTACTTATAATTGTTGCTACTGTTATGCTGATTTTAACTTTTTGCTTCCATTTAGCTAAATTTAGCTTGCGGTTGTTGTTCAGCTGGTTTTAGATTAAACTGTCTTGCCAATTCTAGCTACTGTTTTGCAAATTGGAGCTTTGGATTATTGCTTTGCTAATTTTAGCTTCTTCTGCTAATTTTAGCTTTAACAATTCATTTCTCAACAGATTTTTTCGGCTCTATAATCAAACTTTTGAACAACACATCCGTATAATGAAACTTTTGAACAACACATCTGTATAATCAAACTTTTGAACAACACATCTGTATAATCAAACTTTTGAACAACACATCTGTATAATCAAACTTTTGAACAACACATCTGTATAATCAAACTTTTGAACAACACATCTGTATAATCAAACTTTTGAACAACACATCTGTATAATCAAACTTTTGAACAACACATCTGTATAATGAAACTTTTGAGCAACACATCTGTATAATGAAACTTTTGAACAACACATCTGTATAATGAAACTTTTGAACAACACATCTGTATAATCAAACTTTTGAACAACACATCTGTATAATCAAACTTTTGAACAACACATCTGTATAATCAAACTTTTGAACAACACATCTGTATAATGAAACTTTTGAACAACACATCTGTATAATGAAACTTTTGAGCAACACATCTGTATAATCAAACTTTTGAACAACACATCTGTATAATGAAACTTTTGAACAACACATCTGTATAATCAAACTTTTGAACAACACATCTGTATAATCAAACTTTTGAACAACACATCTGTATAATCAAACTTTTGAACAACACATCTGTATAATGAAACTTTTGAACAACACATCTGTATAATCAAACTTTTGAACAACACATCTGTATAATCAAACTTTTGAACAACACATCTGTATAATCAAACTTTTGAACAACACATCTGTATAATCAAACTTTTGAACAACACATCTGTATAATCAAACTTTTGAACAACACATCTGTATAATCAAACTTTTGAACAACACATCTGTATAATCAAACTTTTGAACAACACATCTGTATAATCAAACTTTTGAACAACACATCTGTATAATCAAACTTTTGAACAACACATCTGTATAATGAAACTTTTGAACAACACATCTGTATAATGAAACTTTTGAACAACACATCTGTATAATGAAACTTTTGAACAACACATCTGTATAATCAAACTTTTGAACAACACATCTGTATAATCAAACTTTTGAACAACACATCTGTATAATGAAACTTTTGAACAACACATCTGTATAATGGAACTTTTGAACAACTCATCTGTATAATGAACCTTTTGATCCACACATCTGTATAATGAAACTTTTGAACAACACATCTGTATAATGGAACTTTTGAACAACTCATCTGTATAATGAACCTTTTGGACAACACATCTGTATAATGAAACTTTTGAACAACACATCTGTATAATCAAACTTTTGATCAACACATCTGTATAATCAAACTTTTGAACAACACATCTGTATAATCAAACTTTTGAACAACACATCTGTATAATGAAATTTTTGAACAACACATCTGTATAATGAAACTTTTGAACAACACATCTGTATAATGGAACTTTTGAACAACACATCTGTATAATGGAACTTTTGAACAACTCATCTGTATAATGAACCTTTTGATCCACACATCTGTATAATGAAACTTTTGAACAACACATCTGTATAATGGAACTTTTGAACAACTCATCTGTATAATGAACCTTTTGGACAACACATCTGTATAATGAAACTTTTGAACAACACATCTGTATAATCAAACTTTTGAACAACACAACTGTATAATCAAACTTTTGAACAACACATCTGTATAATGAAACTTTTGAACAACACATCTGTATAATGAAATTTTTGAACAACACATCTGTATAATGAAACTTTTGAACAACACATCTGTATAATGGAACTTTTGAACAACTCATCTGTATAATGAACCTTTTGATCCACACATCTGTATAATGAAACTTTTTAACAACACATCTGTATAATCAAACTTTTGAACAACACATCTCAAACTTCTGAACAACACATCTGTATAATCAAACTTTTGAACAACACATCTGTATAATGAAACTTTTGAACAACACATCTGTATAATGAAACATTTGAACAACACATCTGTATAATGGAACTTTTGAACAACTCATCTGTATAATGAACCTTTTGATCCACACATCTGTATAATGAAACTTTTGAACAACACATCTGTATAATGAAACTTTTGAGCAACACATCTGTATAATGAAACTTTTGAACAACACATCTGTATAATGAAACTTTTGAACAACACATCTGTATAATCAAACTTTTGAACAACACATCTGTATAATCAAACTTTTGAACAACACATCTGTATAATGAAACTTTTGAACAACACATCTGTATAATGAAACTTTTGAACAACACATCTGTATAATGAAACTTTTGAACAACACATCTGTATAATCAAACTTTTGAACAACACATCTGTATAATGAAACTTTTGAACAACACATCTGTATAATCAAACTTTTGAACAACACATCTGTATAATGAAACTTTTGAACAACACATCTGTATAATGGAACTTTTGAACAACTCATCTGTATAATGAACCTTTTGATCCACACATCTGTATAATGAAACTTTTGAACAACACATCTGTATAATCAAACTTTTGAACAACACATCTGTATAATGAAACTTTTGATCAACACATCTGTATAATGAAACTTTTGACCAACACATCTGTATAATGAAACTTTTGAACAACACATCTGTATAATCAAACTTTTGAACAACACATCTGTATAATCAAACTTTTGAACAACACATCTGTATAATCAAACTTTTGAACAACACATCTGTATAATGAAACTTTTGACCAACACATCTGTATAATGAAACTTTTGATCAACACATCTGTATAATGAAACTTTTGAACAACACATCTGTATAATCAAACTTTTGACCAACACATCTGTATAATGAAACTTTTGAACAACACATCTGTATAATGAAACTTTTGAACCACACATCTGTATAATGAAACTTTTGAACAACACATCTGTTGGGTTAAAGTTGATCACCTGAGTGGCTTTAGCCCAGTTCTCCTGAGCTGCTCTCAGGTGCTCTTTGTGTTTGTTCTGGTCAGAGGCTGTGATTGGAGCAGCCCATGTCCTCCTGAAGCTGATGGAGTCTTCCACTGATGATAAAACCTCCTCCAGTTTGGTCCACACGACACCACCGCCTCCTAGAGGGTGAGAAGCAGAGGTGCATTTAAATGCACGTTCAGTCCAGATGAGTTTGGCTCAGACAGAGTTGGCTCACCTTGGTTGGTCAGTGGATGTTTGGATGTGATGATGGATGCAGCATTCCTGTCTGGGCTGCTCCTGACCAGGCGGTGAGACAGAAGGTCTGGAACCAGAGGCCTGGATGGACTTGGTGATCTCAGATCACCTGGTTCACTGGGAAAAAAAATTGGAACAAGCCTCACGCTGAACACAAAACAGATGTTTTTAACGTTGTTAAGAGTGCTGCACTAGCTTCACTCGTCTGCTGGTAAACGGGCCTCACCTGGGAGCCTTTAGTGAGCCCATCTTCTTGTTCAGTTCAGAGATGAAGCTGAGCAGAAGGCCCACTTCAGCCTCGCACTGCGCCACCTCTGCTGGCGTGGCCTCGAGGTCAATCAGAGGGTCGGAGGTTTCGTATGGGATCAGCAGCTCCTTTTTAAAAACTGAGCTGGTGTCGAGGCTGTTACATCTGCTCCGTCTGGAGTCCTACAGAGTCACGGAGGTGGATTGTTATGAAGTTCTCACCATTCAGCAACATTTATCTGTACACTGAAAAAAGTAAGCTATAGAATTTACCCAATAAATCGGAGGTAACAATTTGCATTGACTCCTTTGGGGTAAATTCAGTACCATATATTGAGTATAAAATAACCGAACAAAATGTGTAGGAAGTACTTTAAAAAGTTGGGTAAAATTTACCTCATATGTATGTATATATTCAACAGCTACTTACCCAATTAAATTAGGTAAAACTATGTCTTTTTTCCCAGTAGATTAAACCCAATAATTACAAACAAAGGCTAATTACAATCATTTATAACCATTACTTATACTAAGAAGGTAAGATTTACCCCCAAAAAAGACATTCAGATCATACACCTTCTCAATGTTTTTAATCCATAAAGTCATCAAAAACACAGATTAAACAGCAGCACAACAGTGCACAGAACATTTCAAATAATGAACTTGCATTATAACGTAACAACTTCAAATGCTATTTCAGTAATGTTGGACAATAAAACATATCCCTGTTTTAGGACAGACTGCTCAATAAGAAAGGATCAGAGAAAAGGAGAAGTGAGGAGAGAAGATAAAACGAAAGAAGTGAGGTGATGAGCAGAGGTGCAAGGGATGTCCAACCATGAAGTCTTTCTTGTATCTAAACTCTTACTTGTGTTTCTTCAGCCTAACAGTGACTGAGCAAATCTGCAGGTGTACAACAAATAACTGAACTGCCTTGTTAGCAATTATACACTAAATTACAACAGCTTCACACAACATTTCAATGAATAAACCCGTTTTATAACTCACTAAACTAACGGCTTCAAATATTATTTCTGGATAATTTGTCAATGTAAAGCCCCCGAGGGGACACGGGGGAATTGTTTTTTCTTTGCGTGCGCACGCAATATACAGTACCGTAGTGTTATCTCACAGATAACGGCACACACTCATTGACGTTCATGTAGGAGTTTGTGACTTGGCGCTATATAAATAAACTGAATTAATTTGAAATCAGCCTTAAATATAAGGATGTCCAGTGTGTGCTGCAGTGGTAACAGTCATTTTATGTTGTATATTCCACGTTCACGCTCCGTGGATTCACCTGTCACTTCCCAGGGACGTAGCCAGAATTTTATGAGGGGCGGTTTGTTTAAAATAACTGTAAACCCTATGAGACAGACACGTCCTGGTAGCTCACTGCGGTAGCTGCACCAAACCTTATCCAGACCTAGTGGGTTCGATTCCCACATGGTACTGTATAACTTTATTTTTTTAGATTATTTATTCATTCCAGATTAAAAAAACCACAAGAAAACTATTTACAAAACAACAAGAAATAAAACTACTGTACATGAAATGAAAGGAAGCAGAAGAAGAAAATAATCTTATTATATCTGATATAAGATTATTTTCTTCTTCTGCTTCCTTTCATTTCATTTCATGTATTGTTTTATTTCTTGTTGTTTTGTAAAGTTTTCTTGTGGTTTTTTAATCTGGAATGAATAAATAATCTAAAAAAATAAAGTTATACCATGAATCAAACCCACTAGGTCTGGATAAGGTTTGGTGCAGCTACCGCAGTGAGCTACCAGGACGTGTCTGTCTCATAGGGTTTACAGTTATTTTAAACAAACCGCCCCTCGTAAAATTCTGGCTACATCCCTGGGAAGTGACAGGTGAATCCACGGAGCGTGAACGTGGAATATACAACATAAAATGACTGTTACCACTGCAGCACACACTGGACATCCTTATATTTAAGGCTGATTTCAAATTAATTCAGTTTATTTATATAGCGCCAAGTCACAAACTCCTGCATGAACGTCAATGAGTGTGTGCCGTTATCTGTGAGATAACACTACGGTATATTGCGTGCGCACGCAAATAAATTATTTTTGCCCATGTCCCCTCGGGGGCTTTGTAGTAAACAACACTTTCAGAGACCCCTTATTCTAATTTAAAAGCCACAAAATCCACACACAAACATACAAGATTGTTTCTGTGTGTGCAGTATCAAACATCTGGATAAAGACAAATCAGAAAATCAACATTATTTAGTGTCCGTGCTTGATCTCACTCTCAGAGATAGGATGAGAATAAAAGATACAAACCAATGGGGAGGGAAAGAGGGTGAGTTCAAAATTCTTCAGGATTCACTCAGTGGTATTGACCAGACTGACCAGTTTCTATTGCCTTTCCAGTTCTGTCAATGTGGAGAAATCAGACAACAATGGAGTGGGCTGAGAGAGGCTGCAACATGTATCCATCTGTGCATATATTTCCGTGTCTGTGGGTTGAGCAGAGGAACGAAGAGGACAAAAATATAAAACTAAACTCCACTAAAACTCTCTCTCCAGACAGAAAGATCCTCTTGGAACAAGAGGGGGAATGTATGTCTTTTGCACGAGCTTGTTTTTGAGGCTGTGGACCTTCCTCAGTAGTTTTGCCCCATCAAGTTCCAAAAAAAGTTTTTGAAAAGCTTCAAATGTGTTCTTGAGTTGCTTTGGATAGTCAAGGTTGAGGGCATATATCAGTCCCATCAGCAGTACACATGCCTTTGTCCGGCTTCCACATCCGTCCATCACTTGGTTCCCCTCTATCACTATCGACACATCTGATGGATCCTCCTCAGCCATGACGTTGTGCATCACGATCACCTTTATTGTTTCGTCTGTGTAGTCCTCACCTTCCTACATGTTAAAAAGAAACATAGAAGATACACATTTTTAATTTATTGGAAGATGCTGTTTCATTACATTTCAACTAATCTAAAGGAGAGCAAAGGGGAGTGATCAGAATATTAAGTTAATCAATCATCTGTTATTAGTGCTGGACGATAATTCAATAACGATAAATATCGCGATATACTTTTATTCAATAACGATGATATGAAGTTTAAGCATATTTTCGATATTTCGATAGGATTTAACAACTTTTTCTGACGTTTTTCTCTTTCTGTTCGGGTTGGAGCGGCTGCTTCAACAACCCGCCCGGACAGAAAAAGCTGTGACACAAAACGTGCGTGATGACGTCGTTGTTACGCAGCGCTCAGTCCAGCAGCAGGCGTTAGCGGTAGCAGGCTAAAAGCTAAGCTAGTCTCCAAAGCGCGTTAAGTTTTCGCTTCAAAACGAGTCAAACGAGTGCTCATGACCGTCAGAATGTGACTGAACAAAGTTTCACAAGCGAAGAGAAAGAGACGACATCACTGATGAGAGGAAAGACTAATTCGTCGGTGTGGACGTAGTTCGGTTTTGTTAAACTGCAGGTCTCATCTGCAGCGAGTCTTACTCGGTTTGTGTTTATTTTTCAAAACGTGACAGAGTCGTTCTAACTAGCGGTGGAAACATCTAACTTGTTTAATCTGAAGAGTTTCCACTCGATAGAATATGATGAGAGTCAGAAGATGAAGAATAAAGTTTGAGCCAACGTTTCCCTGAAACTACGACGTAAACAAACAGCCCCAGCAGCGCTGCATGTTTTTTTTTATTCAAAATAAAACAAATTCATCAGAAGAAGAAAGAAAAACACTGAATGAAAAGGTGCAGAAAGACGAAAATAGTGTTATAATATCTGCCCCTTGTTTAAAAAATACAAAATAACTACAAACAACAACCTTCACTTCACCTGCACCACACCTTCCCAACAACTTTGATTTAATCATCTTTTAAAACATATAAATAGTTTTATAAATGTTTATGATGATATCAAGTCAACACAATCCTGTTTCCTGATTTACAACTCAGCTCCTTCACACTAGTTCTAAATGAAGATTTTACAAACATTTACATTCCCTTCAGGGTTTAATAACTTTTTAAACAAAATGTAATTGAATATTTGGGGGTAATATTTTTTTTAGTTTTATACATGACTTGTAAAATACTATGTTCAACCAAATCATAACATTTTAATAATTTCAATTGATGAAATAATATATTTGTTGGGTGACCATAGCACTTCCTAATAATAATTCTTACAGCTCTTTTTAGTAAAATAAAATTAGGATTTGTAATAGTTTTGCATGCTTTTCCCCAAACTTCAATACAACAGATTAAATATGGAACAATCATTACATTATACAATATATTCAAAACTTTGTCATTCAAAAACTATTTTACTTTATACAATAATGTAATTGATTTTGTTATTTTTATTCTTAAGTAATTTCCATGAGATTTCCATGTCAGCTTCTCATCAATAACTATACCCAAAAGTTTTATTTAATTAACTATGAATTTCAATGCTGTAAATTTTAAAGTTCTTGTTTAAAGTTAAAACTATTAATATTGACACAGTTGAGAATTTTATGCCGAGAACGTTCATGCTCAATAATCCAGGTACCAAATCCAATACCTGTAATTCTCAGTTGGGTCATCTGGAAACTGGATGGAGGGTGAAACGTTTCTATAAAAAACTGTCCATGACCCGACAGAATTATTGGGTTGAGAATTTTATGTTTATTTGATGGTGATTTCCATCTTTTTGGAGGCTAAATACAAATACAAGGTGAACATCAATTTATTTGTATAGTTTATAGTTTTTTTTAGGCTTTTATATTGTTTATATCGATATCGAATTATATCGATATCGACCGAAATTAAGAACTATATCGTGATAAAAATTTTGGCCATATCGTCCAGCCCTATCTGTTATCAATGACATACCTGACAGTCATGGAAAAGATCTTCTTGTCTTTCACCAAGGTAGTTAATGAGGCAGCACACTATTGCATCCCTTTTCTTCTCAATGCTCTGTGTCTGTAGAGATACAATGTAGTTAAAATACTTTTAGTGGAGAATGGGGAGAGAATTACATACAGTAAGACCAAATTGCTTAAAGGTTCACTATGTAGTTTCTGGAGAACGTTGGGACTTAGAAATGTTTTCATCAGGGAAAAGCATTCTGCTCCCTCCCCTGGGAGCCCTAGTCCGTTCTCTGTTGAACTTGAGTTCTGCAGCTCCGCCCCCTGCTGCATGTCCGCTCGGAGCCGCTTCAATATTCTGTGATTATATGTTAATAAAACATTCTAAAAAATATAATAAAACCATGAATCACTGGTCCAACAACACAAAAACCAGCAGAAATCAGCAGAGGTTCACGGAGCTACGTTGGACAAGATTCGCTAGTGACAAATCCATTTCCTCATTCCTGTCAGTGAAGAGTGAAGCGATCACTTGACTTTTGGCAAAAAAATAAAATAAAAGTCCAGCTCTGGGATGAAGAAGGGATATTTAATACATTTGTGTCACATGCAAAACAGTTTTGCATCGCTTTGCAATCCTTTGAATAAGAACGAGCTGCCGCCGCTGCGGGCTGGGACAGGTGGGGGAGTGGGTTGAGGCGTGACAAACAACTCTGTTTTTATTGGCTGGTTAAGGACGGGTCCCATTTTGTTTTTAGAAATGCTGATAGAGAAGCAAGGGGACTATAGTTTTTTTCAGAGATTACTTTGTCTAACACCAGTTTGTCAGTAGATAGTGACAGAGTGAAGAAATATGTTAAAAATATATCGTTAGAAAAGTTACAGATTACATTACAAAGTTACATAGTGCAGCTTTAAACACAAAAGGGTAGTTTAAGTTTGTAAGGAACTCAACTTAGTGCACAACAATGCAATTTTCAAATTATTTCACTGTTAATTCTCGTATATCAATGACATAAAATCAAAAAAGGCGTTCAATACAAGATCAACTGGACTTTATTTGTTGCAGAAGACGTTTCGACCTCTATCCAGAGGGCTTTATCAATTCTATGAACAAACT
>JBBPBX010016449.1:0-21735 GCA_038048925.1 Garcialebias charrua
CTGAACGATTTTGGAAAATAATCTAATTGCAATTTTTTTTCTATAAATTGCAATTGCGATTTAAAACGCGATTATTTTTTAAATATCTTCTCAAGTATTTTTCAACAAACAGAAGCAATAAATCAATCTGTTTTATAATAAACAATGTCAGATTTATTTAAAGCAGAGATTACAATAAAGCAAACAAATCTATGCCTTTTCTTTTCACCATTTCTATTTTTTCTTGTTTCATAAACATAATAGTAAACATGTTAAGTGAACTTCCTAACTACTGTCTGAACTTCACATGACAGTTAATAAATAAATATAAAAAATTAGATATAGAAAAAATTACTGTTTGAAGTTCAGACAGTTGGGTCAGTGATCCATGTCGGCTGATACTTTGCGTACTTGAAGTTGAAGCACTGGTTGTTGTCATTCTAGCCATGCAACCATCGTAAATGTCTTTGTGGTGTTTTTTTAAGTGTTGATTAGGGCTGAACAATTAATTGCATTTGCAATAATATCGCAATATGATAAAATTAGATTTTGTAATTGCGAAGGCTGCAATTTGACTAGTCACGTGACAACTCCTTATCAACACTTAAAAAAAAACAACACAAAGACATTTACGATGGTTGCATGGCTAGAATGACAACAACCAGTGCTTCAACTTCAAGTAAGTAAAGTATCAGCCGACAGGGATCACTGACCGAACTGTCTGAACTTAAAACAGTAATTTTTTCTATATCTAATTTTTTATATTTATTTATTAACTGTCATGTGAAGTTCAGACAGTAGTTAGGAAGTTCACTTAACATGTTTACTACTGTATTATGTTTATGAAACAAGAAAAAATAGAAATGGTGAAAAGTAAAGGCATAGATTTGTTAGCTTTATTGCAATCTCTGCTTTAAATAAATCTGACATTGTTTATTATAAAACAGATTGATTTATTGCTTCTGTTTGTTGAAAAATACTTGATATTAAAAAATAATCACGTTTTAAATCGCAATTGCAATTTATAGAAAAAAAATTGCATTAGATTATTTTCCAAAATCGTTCAGCCCTAGTGTTGATAAAGATTTGTGTCACGTGACCATTCAAATTGCAGCCTTCGCGAATTAGAAAATCTCATTTTATCATATTGCGATATTATTGCAAATGCAATTAATTGTTCAGCCCTAATTTTCAGCCCCCTTTTTGGCATCTGCATTTGGTTGCAGGCCAAATTAACAAAGACCATGCAGAATAATGTAGTATTTGAATTCCACAGCAGAGAAAGCTATGTAGTCTCTGTAAGTAGGTCTAGGGGAAAAATAATTGGTATCTGTATCAGTTATCAGCCAAATACGTTTTAGCATATTGGCATATCAGATATTGGCCAAAAATCCAATATTGTGCATCCCTAAAATAACTAAAATAAACTTCCTTCTTTATATATTTTTTTCTAAATTCTGATACACCATCATACTGGATCCATTTGGGTCTCCTAGCAAAATTAAATTAAAGAAAAATATGTGTGTATTTTTTTGTCATTATCGTTCTTACCCATAGCGCACATCCACGGCGACAGCCCGTGGCTCCTTCAGACCACTGTTGACCAGAACCGTCCGGTAAGCTCCGTTCAGCTTTGACACCTCGATAGTGTCTCGTCCCTTATCGCACCAGTACAGGTTTCCTCCCACCCAGTCCACTGCCAGCCCATCAGGGTTGCTGAGCAATGTGCGGTGAAGGACCTGAAAAACGAGCAGGCAGAAAATCATTTCTGTGTTTCACAGAGAAGGAGCCAAATTGTTCGCCAGGATTGTGCACGCGCACATGAAAACACACACATAGGCAAAGCTGATTAGATCTGAGCGTTGATGTTGCAAAGCAGGCAGCTGTCATCAGCACCAACCTGAACATTGCTGCCGTTGATGTGCATCTGTCGGATCATGCTGCCCTGCGTGTTCACATCTGTCCAATAAATCATCTGCTGCCGATAGTTGAAGTCCAGAGCGACGGCGTTGTTCAATCCCTGTCAAAGCACAGGAGCCGGATTGGTCTTGATGAACTGCAGGACGGTTTCCAGATCACCCATGCACATCAAACAGCTTCATAGGCCTCACCTGTTTGAGCAGAGTGTAGTTCGAGCCGTCCAAGTTGAGCTTCCTCAGGTAATAGCGGTTGGCAAATATGAGGAACGGCTCCTCGTCTGCAGGGGGATAATATACATGAGGGGACTGACCTTAAATGCTCTGGATGTCTTTAGTCTGCCCTTTTCCTTACCAGAAACCGATTTGCATATGGTTGGGTTCACTGGACTGGGCAGGAAGCCGTCCACACACAGACAGTGGAAGCTGCCGTGTGTGTTGATGCAGCGCTGCGTGCAGGGGTAAGTGGTTGTGCACTCGTCTATGTCCACGCACGTCTTCCCATCATCTTTCAGACGGAAACCAGGGTTGCACCTGCACTGTGGGGAGGAGACATAATGTCGAGATAAAGCAACAGGTTTAGTTTTTTTACACAGTTGTTTGGATGCATGCTGTCCTCTTACCTTAAAGCCTATTTTCAGGTCTTCACAGAGCTGGGAGCAGCCGCTCAGTTTGTTGTTCAGACACTCGTTAATTTGACAGTTCAGTTCATCAGAACCATCCCCACAGTCGTCCTTCAGGTCGCAGATTAGCGTCTCGTTGATGCAGATTCCATTGTTGCATCTGTACATTGTGTCATTGCATTGACTTTCTGTTCAGACATAAAATGGAGAACAAGTGAATAATAATAATAATAATAATCATTTTATTTAAAAGCGCCTTTCATGACACCCAAGGACACTTAACAAACCAACACAGTGAATACAGAGCAAACATTATCAGCGACAAATTGAAATATAAAATACATAAAGGATATAAAATGGAAGACAAAAATACATTTAGTAAAGTTAGTGATAAGCTAGTCTAAAGAGATGGGTTTTCAGGGCAGTCTTGAACAGAGAAAGGGAGGTGGTGTTTCGAAGGTCTGGCGGTAGGGCGTTCCAGAGGTGAGGGGCAGAGCAGGTGAAGGCCCTGCTCCCCATGGTGGAGAGGCGGGCAGAGGGTACATGGAGATGTAGTGAAGAGGAGGATCTGAGAGAGCGTGATGGGATGGAGATTTGTAGGAGGTCAGATAGATAAGGAGGGGCAAGGTTGTGGATAGCTTTGAACGTGAGGAGTAGAATTTTGAAGATGATGCGTGATTTAACCGGGAGCCAGTGGAGCTGCTGCAGGACAGGAGTGATGTGGTTATAGTAGGAGGTTTGAGTGATGACACGGGCAGCTGAGTTCTGGACCATCTGTAACTTGTGGAGAGATTTGTTGGGGAGGCCGTAGAGAAGGGAGTTGCAGTAGTCAATACGGGAAGTCACAAGACTGTGCACCAGGATGGCTGTGGAGCGGGGTGTGAGAGAAGGACGGAGACGGTTAATATTACGGAGGTGGAAATAGGCAGACCGAGTAATATTGTTGATGTGTGAAGTGAAGGAAAGAGTGGTGTCGAGGATGACACCGAGGCTCTTGACCTGAGGGGAGGGGGATAGCAGAGAGTTGTTAAGGGGGACGAGAAGATGTTCTGATTTTGAAATAGAGTTTTTGGTACCGACGAGAATGACTTCTGTTTTGTTGCTGTTTAGTTGAAGGAAATTGTTAGAAAACCAGTGATTTAGCTCGTTGAGACAGTCGGTGAGGATGGAGGGTGGGTGGGTGGAGTTAGGTTTTGATGACAAGTAGAGCTGCGTGTCATCAGCATAGCAGTGGAAATGGATGCCGTGTTTGCGGAAGATGTGGCCTAGAGGAAGGAGGTAAATGATGAAGAGGAGGGGTCCGAGGACAGAGCCTTGGGGGACACCCGTGGAGACAGGGGAAGACTGGGAACGGAAGGATTTAAGCTGAATGAATTGAGTGCGGTCAGAGAGATAGGAGGTGAACCAGTCTAACGGGGTACCTGAGATGCCAATGGAGGTTAGTCTGTTGAGGAGGATAGAATGACAGATGGTGTCGAAGGCAGAACTTAGATCAAGAAGAATGAGGATGGACAGAAGACCAGAGTCAGCAGCAAGAAGAAGGTCGTTAGTAATTTTTACTAGGGCTGTTTCGGTGCTATGGTGGGGGCGAAAACCAGATTGAAACTCTTCATAAATGTTGTTGTTGGACAGGTGAGAGCGAAGTTGACTGGCAACAGTTTTTTCAAGGATCTTGGAGATGAAGGGCAGATTGGAGATTGGACGAAGATTACTGAAGTTGGTGAAGTCAAGACCTGGTTTCTTGATGATGGGGGTGATGGCAGCAGATTTGAAGGCTGTGGGGACAATGCCAGAGGTTAGGGAGGAGTGGATGATATTAGTGATGATAGGGAGCAGAGACGGGAGACAGGATTTAACAAGAACTGTGGGGAATGGGTCAAGTTGACAGGATGAGGACTTGGACTTGCTGATAATGTCAGCAATGTCATCAGCAGAGGGGAGAGAGAAGACTGAGAAAGGGAGGGAGGGAGGGGGGAGTTCAACAAGGATGCTGGGGGCAGTATTTGGTCCAAGGTGTTTATGAATTGAAATAATCTTTTCATTGAAATATGACATCAGGGAGTTGCAAAATTCTGTGGAAACCATGTGAGAGGGCAGGGAGTTAGGAGATGAGACAGAACGGTGGAGGAGAGAGAACAATGTTTTTGAATTACCAACATTAGAACTGATGATGTCAGAGAAGTAGCTGGATTTGGCTTGAGAAATACTGTTCTTGTAATGGATGAGGTGGTTTGCATAAAGTTCCTTGTGAATTGTGAGACCGGATTTTTTATAAAGACGCTCTAGCCGCCGACCTTTTGTTTTCAGGGAGCGGAGTGCTGGAGTGAACCAGGGTGCAGAGTTGGAGAAGGAAACAGTCCGGGTTTTCAGGGGAGCAACAGAGTTAAGGATGTTGGTTAGGCTGGTGTTGTATAATGTGACAAGATCATCTGGGTTGGAGGAGCTGAAGGTGGAGAGGGTATCATTAATATGAGATAAGAGAGTGTCATGGTTGATATTCTTGATATTACGGAAGGAAAGAGT
This sequence comes from Garcialebias charrua, assembly GCA_038048925.1. Lineage (NCBI taxonomy): Eukaryota > Metazoa > Chordata > Actinopteri > Cyprinodontiformes > Rivulidae > Garcialebias > Garcialebias charrua. Next base: position 5,042 of record JBBPBX010016449.1, read on the forward strand.
GCGTTGAGGTTTATCTGAGGAAAATTTAAGATTAACAGTGAATGAAATCATCAGGTGATCAGTAAATGGAAGTTCATCAGAAGAACAGTTAAGAGGAGAAAGTCCAGAGCAGCAGAGTAAGTCCAGGGTGTGGCACAAGTGAAGTCAAGTGGATAACATTTTTAAATCCCTGAAAAGATTTGGAGTTTACCAAGTGCTTTCCTGTTGCCAAGAAGAAAAGTAGAGATCCGTTTTACTCCTTTTTTTTTTTTTAGAAAGGTCTGTTTCTAATATTCACTGACAGGTTTACTTACATGGATGCGCTTTCAGGATGTTTGTTGTTTGTACAGCTGTTTTTTTGTTTTTTGTTTTCTCTGCGTTCACATTACGGTAGTCAAGAAATCAAAAAAGGCGTTCAATACAGAACAACTGGACTTTATTTGTAACAAACAAGACGTTTCGCTCATCATCCGATAAGCTTTCTCAATTGGAGACTGTGAGAGGGAGAGAGAAGTTATAAGCAAAGCTGGGCCACTGGTGCACACCAAACTAGGTAGTCAAGAAAGTTCATGCTGAAAAATCCAGGTACCAAATCCAATAATTCTCAGTCGGGTCATCTGGACAGTTTCTTTTTCCTAGTTGGTCCACTTAAGGGGTTTGCTGCTTGGTGGGGAAACAGTTTGCTGGAACTCCTCTGACTGATGATGCCCTCTGGATGGAGGGCAAAACGTTTCTATAAAACTAAACTGTCCAGATGACCCGACAGAGAATTATTGGGTTACGGAAGTCCCACCCTCACTACTTCGCGATTAGACTTGCGCGGACTTGCTCTTCCGCGGTTTTTCCACATAAGACTGTACATACCATACCATACCATTTTATTTATAAAGCACTTTAAACAGGAACAAGTCCAAACCAAAGTGCTGAACAAACAAACAAACAACAGGCAACACACACAATGAAGTACAACACGAAAGACATAAAAAAAATTGCAGATCATAAATAAAACGATCAAATACAAATCAGCTGGTGTTGAAAGCAACAGAATAGTAGTGAGTTTTTAACCGGGATTTGAAAACTGCGAGGGAGGGGGCCTGTTTGACGAGCAGCGGTAACTCATTCCAGAGTCTTGGGCCTGCTACAGAGAACGCCCTGTCACCTCTGCGCTTAAGGCGAGTTACTGGAACTCTTAAAAGTACCCGGTCCTCTGACCTCAAAGCACGTGGTGGGACATATGGGTGTATCAAATCCGAGAGATAGGCGGGGGCAAGACTGTTCAGTGATTTGTAGACATACAGGAGAATTTTGAACTGGATTAGAAGATGAACCGGTAGCCAGTGCAGGGAGGCCAAAACTGGTGTAATGTGCTCTCTTTTGCCTGTACTGGTTAAAAATTGGGCTGCTGCGTTCTGGACCAGTTGTAATCGTGCAATGGTGGTCTGACTGATACCAAACAGGAGTGAATTGCAGTAATCAAGCCTAGATGTAATAAATGCGTGAATTACTGTCTCCAGGTTATTTTTTGATAATATGGGCTTCAGCTTAGACAGTCGCCTCAGCTGGAAAAAACAGGATTTGACGATCATATTTACATGACTTGAGTTTCATGGATGGATCCATTATCACTCCCAGATTTGTGAGTTTTTGTTTTTCAGACAGGGGTAGAGCAGAAAGGTCGATGGTTCGAGGTTGTGTCATTGGGAGGGAACAATATGGCTTCAGACTTCTTATCATTGAAACTTAAGAAATTTAAAGCCATCCAGTCCCTGATGTCAGCCAGGCAGTCGAGCAGAGGCTGAATAGAGCATATACCATTTTGTCTTAGGGGAAGGTAAATTTGACAGTAATCGGCGTAGAAGTGGAAGGGTATGTTGTGTTTCCGGAAAATAGCACCAAGTGGCAGCAGGTATAAGGAGAATAATAGAGGACCCAGGATGGACCCCTGCGGAACCCCCCATTTAAGAGCCGCCACTGCAGAACTAAAATCACGTCAGGTCAGGTCAGGTTACTTTATTTATACCCAAGGGTAAATGTGGTGTTACACAACTGTCATCAGCCAACTGGTTGTGTAACACTGTGAGAGGGTGCTATTTATAAAACTGAGCTGACCACAGCATCTCAGACTGAGGAAGTCTTTCGGACGAAAGACGAAACGTTTCTACAATTTTTTTGCCTTTTTTTTTTTTTGAATGTCCAGAGGACCAGACTTAGCTTTTTTTTAGATTTTTTTTGGAACATTAAAAAAATAATAATTTTATGTGCGTTTACCTGAGCTGTTGCAATGAGGGTTCATCGGTGCTTCGTCTGAGTGATCGTGGCAGTCAAACTCTCCATCGCACTCCCAAGACTTGTGCACCAGACACCGTCCGTTGTCGCAGCGGAACTGGTTGGGTCCACATGTTTTATACACTGCGGAGACGAGCACAGGCAGGTCAGCAGCGTCAGATAAGATATAATAAAAACAAACATTACAGATAAAACACGTTATAAATGGAAGCTTTAAGACCGGCCTGCTGGAGATAAGAGGTCACTTACAACACTCCTGGGACTCATCGGAGCCGTCGCTGCAGTCGTTGTCATGGTCGCACACAAAGTGCCTCGGAATGCACCGTCGGTTCTGGCACATGAACTCATCGCTGCTGCATGTGTTGTTGAACACTGAGACAAAGACGATCGGTGGGAAAATTGATGTTTTCTGCTCCAGAGGTGTAGTAAAGCTCTCGTTTTGTTTTTTCCAGGGGGTTAAGCTAATTTTAACAGCTTGAACTCACCGCAGCCAGCTTTGACGCTCTCATCGGCTCCATCGGGGCAGTCTTTGTCGCCGTCACACTTCCAGAGCTGAGGAATGCACGCGTGCGATCCAGGACAGTGGAACACATCGGGACTGCAGGTTTTACTCTCTGACGTGGAAAAGTTCAGACAGTTGGTTTAAGAATAAAACTGTTTGAAGCAAAAAAGAAAAGATAATTTTTTGTTCTGTGCATGTACTTATATACTCACGTAAAAATATTCTAATTTATTATAAGATTGAATGAATTAGCATTAACTGTTTATTTGCTTCGACTAAAAAGGTTGGTCTCCAACACTTACCGCACTTGCTGTCCTCGTCGGAGCCGTCGCTGCAGTCGTTAGCCCCGTCACACACCCAGCGGCTGGGAATGCAGCGGTGGTCTCCACACTCAAACTGGGTGGGTGCGCAGGACTTATCTAAAGGAGCAAAATTGATGCATGAAGGGCCAAATTCCAGCAGCAAAACAAAATTAATGTCGGCCACTTTCGACTTCTTTTCACTTCTTTTTTTTTTCCAAGTTCAAATATCTTTATTGTTATTCACATCAAATGTGGTACATGAGGTGGAACGAAACTGTACTCAGTGGCCCAGTTACACCCAAAAATGGCAAAAAATTATAAAAAGAAACGGTATATAAGAATCTAAGATATACACTAAGATATAAGTCAAACGAATGCTAAACGGTACGCTAAAAGATCTAAGATATACACTAAACACTAATAATCTATAGTAAATAATACGGTGTATTAAGCAGCAACCCGAACATGATGGATGTCGGTTCTACCCGTTGACCATCTAAACTCCAGCATGGTTAAATTATTATTATAATTATACATCCATTATCTTTACTTGCTTATTCCTTTTTGGGTTGCAGAGGTCCATACTTATATTATTAATTGACTAATATGTGGTACTTGCAGAGTGAAAGGCTACCATGCAAAAAAACAACAACTATGAATTGACACAAAGATCTTTTAAATAATCAAGTCGTTGCAACACCATATCATTACCGCAGTTAGCTTCGTCAGCCCCGTCCTCACAGTCATTCTCCTTATCGCACATCCAGCTCGTGGGGATGCAGCGGCCACTGGGGCAGGCGAAGAAGGGCGCAGGACATTTTGTTCTCCAGACCCCTGATGCAAGGACAGAGGGGGGATTAATTAAAAAAGAACATTTCAAAGAGTGTATTCAGCATGATTTCACTCGTTTATTTCAAGAACTGGCCTCCTGTACCACAAGTGAACATAAAAAATTAATCTTGGGGTTCTTGAGGAAAACCGTCCAAAGAACCTGACTTAATTTTGTTGGATTTTTCTACCTGGATTATTGAGCATGAACCTGGATATTCTGAACCACTTTGGCCATGACTGCCTCAAACGAGTCAGCGGGGGAGAGGGCAGACTCCAGAAACCGTCTTAGCACGATCAAACTAGTTGACCCACTATGTGAAGTTGCTTTTTATAAGACTGAGTTTGATGTGGCTCCTCGGACTGATGTAGTTTTTTGGACGAAAGACAAAATGTTTCAACAAAAAGAAACAGTCCAGAGAACCTGACTTACATTTGTTGGAATCTTGGGATTTGTTTTTCTTTCTTCCAAAAGATAGCTTAGCTTTAAAACTCCACCAAAGCAGTTGGTGGCGCTCATGCGCTCGTTTCTTTTCAAGCCCTACTTAGTGAGAATCAGAAATAAAATGGCGCTGGCTTGTTAAAGATGCTAATCCAACTTTTTCTCTTCACTGATCCACAGGTACTGTAAGAAAAACATCCTCTAAACTCTAGTTTAAGCTTACACAAAGTTGAATGACGGAGAAATTACTTTTCTGCGTTCTAGGATGACTACAGCAGATATACAGGTAGTCCTCGACTTACGACGGTCTCGAGTTACGACGTTTCGTGGTTATGACACGCATCTCCCATTAAAAAAATAAAATAAAATAAAAAAAAATATATATATATATATATATATTTTTTTGGGCAGAGTTATGCAGTTTCCGGTTTGACGTTATACTGCCCTGTACTCTCTAAAAAAGCTAAGTCTGGTCCTCTGGACATCCAAAAAACACAACAAAACTTGTTGGACCAAGCTGGACAGGCAGCAGCTGTGGAAAAGTTGCTGTTTTATGGATGGCGGTTTTACGACGTAAACGAATGGAGAATACTGAGGAGGGAGGGAGGAACGGAGGAAATGGCTTCACCAGCATTCCAGTAGGTTATTAACTCTTTTTTCCCTTCATTATGGCTCTGAAATGTATGTGTGTTTTGATAATTATGTAGGGTACTGTGTTAGGATAGGCTAAGTGCTTGGTAAAATACAGTACTGTACGTATAAGGTGCAGTATTTACGTATGTTCCGACTTACGTCGAAATTCGGGTTACGACGCAGCGCAGGAACGGAACTCCGTCGTAAGTCGGGGACTACATGTAGTGTTTTGTTATGTACCGGTAGTTAACTGCGTGTTTCTTCTGAGCGTTTGCAACACAACCCTCGTGCTGTAAAACCGAGGTGTTAATCTCATAGAGTTCATGTGAGATGTGTAAATCTGTTTCACGCTGTTAAAAAAGTTCTGTTGTTTCTAAAGTGTAGAAATGAGCTCATCATAAACTCTCTCGGAGAGCAGCGTTTGTTCTGTTATCTTGTTAAGCTGCTTTCTGCCATGTTGTGCCAATAGAATATATTTTGAAGGTTTGAGCTGAAGTCGCAGTACTAGTACTAGGTTTTACTTGTAAGTTTGTTATTTTGGTTCTCATTAATTTAGATTTCTAATTATTAATCTTTTGTTTAGATGTATTTTGTAATTGTGTTTTATTTTGCACATAAAAATTTCCCTTTTTATGTACACTTGTGTATCTTATTCATGCTAAAGCCGTGTATAGACCAGTATTGAAAACTGTCTATTTTGCTTCTGTTTTTTAAGTAATATTTTGAGTTGAGATTAATATCTTTTTGACATTATCAGAAATTAAATGGCGCTGGCTTGTTACAGATGCTAATCCAATGCACCGCAGATCCACAGCGCTTCTTGGCCTGTGAGTCACGTTACTGGCACAGATAGCCCTAGGTCTGGCGCCGGTTACATTTGGGTTTTTTCCTGCGGGATCAATAAAGTTATATCTTATCTTATCTCAAAATAACTATTTAAAAATGGTTTCCCAGATTTCAAAGGATAAAACATTAGGGTTCAGCCGGTAGATGTGGAGTTAAAAATACCCGCGCAGTTTTTTTCATCCGTGAAGTCTCCGCAGTCGTTGGCTCCGTCACACTGCCACGAGGGTGCGTAGCAGAGCGTGGTGAACTCACACCTCTGAAACGTCACGCCCTTCACCCCCAGGTGGAAGTAAGAGGAGCAGTCCGTGGGATCTTGATAAAGAGACAAACACAACAAACTCTGAGCAAAGACTTGGCTTTTGGATTTCAACTGAAACCTTCTGATGGATTTGAACTCACGACAGTTCATCTCGTCGCTGGCGTCCTCACAGTCCACCTTCTGGTCACACTTGCTGGAGTTGGAGATGCAGCTTCCGTCTCTGCACTGGAACTGACCGGCTGAGCACAACGTGGCTGAGAAAGAAACGGTGTTCAGAGAAATCCATACCTAAAATATTAATTGTTTGTTAATTAGCCTGGTTAAAACCAGACCCTTGTCCTTCACTTCGCTTTGTACTAGGGTCTGGGACTTCTCCCATAGACAACGATTTCTCCGGTAGATTTTTGACCGGACCAATCAGAGAACAGAAGGCGGAGTTTTGTTAGTTTAGCCTGGCGAGGTCCAGGCTATTCAGATAAATAGCTCAGAAACCACTCGGTGGATATTTTTTCTGCTACCAGTGTGTAATTATATGGCTCTAATTTACTGACTGTTGGCCTAGATGAAACATTTGAGATAAAATTCGATTTTTTATAATTTATTTTCGTAGCGCACCCGAGGCTGTTTGGAAAATGTCAAACCGAAACTATTTAAATCCAGCAGATTTGACCATTTCGTGAATTGATTTAGGAACTGTTAAGCTCAGGAACACTTCTGATATAACGTCAGCTAAGAAATATATTTTTTCTCAGCAAAGAAATAATAGTTTTTTACCTTGTTTTCATGAAAATTCCTTCGTGGCGGCAGCCATTTTAACTGACGACGTCAGTCGACGTCGTTCAAAACTCCGCCTTCTGTTCTCTGATTGGTCCGGTCAAAAATCTACCGGAGAAATCGTTGTCTATGGGAGAAGTCCCAGACCCTAGTACAAAGCGAAGTGAAGGACAAGGGTCTGGTTTTAACCAGGCTACTTGTTAATGGGAAAGGTTTGGTAAATGCTTATTTTCATTTTAGGAGTTGGATTTAGATCTATGTGATTCTGCAACATCTGACGCCTGCCTTATATGTGTAGTGGACCTACCCAGGGTCAAACTAAGGTTTTTGAACTGTCCAGTGATGACCTTTACTGACCTCTCAGTAAAGCAAGACATTTACCACAAAATCATTCCATTAGTTGTAATCTGAGAATATAGTCATCAAAAGAGACTATTTCTATCTTTGATTTTATTCTAATGTGATCAAAAGAATAACTTTTGTCATTTTCATGATATATGTTATATGCTGTTATTCTTTAAATGTGAAACATCAATGTGTCATTTCTGCAAGTGAAAAGGTGTCAAAGTTCAGCTAACATGTCAAACTGTGCTTTTCAGATTTGTTTTAGAAGTGGTAAGACGCTAATCCAAGTGTTTCTCCTCTTGGAGTCTATGAGTCTGTCTTTTCCTAAACATTTCTCTCTGCTGCTAGTTGTGGCCTTGTACTCTGATAACACAAGTGAACGGCTCAACTGGTCCTGTCGGACCAATGGGGAAGAAACAAGTCGCTCTCCTCTCAGAGCTGGTACTAAGTTCTAAGCTGTTGCTGAAACGCTTCAGAGTTTCTGGGAGCTTCAAAGACATGAAGACGTCCCAAAGAGCTGGATGAATGCCTGTCACCCGCCAAGGACGGTCATTCAGCTAAGGATTGTATAACATGCTGTTATGAATCCACTTCGAATGAGCGTAAGCTCAAACTTTGTTATTCCTTCCTGGAATAAATTATCTTGAGCAAAAAAGCCACGACTGCCACGGCTTCTGCCGACGAAAGCGAGTATCACCGACACCGACAAGGTAAACACATGTGGAATCCAGCTTGGACTTGCGGGACCGACGACTCGTCAGTCCAAAGCTGATCACAGCTCTTTACCAGAACCGAGGCGGACGTCTTAAGGTAAAGGAGCCGCTGTTTGCTTGCTGGAGGTGTGATGATATCTTAGCTGGACGCGTATGGAAGAGTGTCATCTGGTTTCATAAGTGCAAGATAAACTTCCTCTCTCAACCTCTCAATTCTCCTTAAATCTTTCCTCCTCTCCTTTCCCTAAATTCTAAGCTGGAAACTATTTTAAGCTAAAGAGCCCACAGACTAAATATGTTAACATCCAGTATTGAAGTCTGTTGTGTTGAATTTAAGTGTGCTGACGTATTAAATTGAAAGAAAGTGAAATCATGTCAATCAAGTGTAATGGTGTTAATTGAGTGATTTATTTTAAATAAATGGTAGTGTCGCCTGGCATACCAACTAAGTTAATGTCCATTGTCACTCTATAGCTCGGTTTATTTATCCATCATAAAGATCACAGAAATATTGGGTAAACTGAAAAAGAAAAGAATCCGTGAAATTACTATTCAATCTGAATAAGTAAGTTAATTAAGGATAAAGAGGTCAGCTTAATACTGACCCCTGTTAAAATCCTTTAGTTACATCTGGGTGACACTATATGTGTTTAAGGACACAATATACTATCTCCCTCATGTTTCTTACATATGCTACAGTTTTACACGAAATTGGGGATGACACTCAACCACCACTTTAAACGTTGTATCAGTATCCATAAAACTCACTGATTTATAACAATTTTTATGTTTGCTAAAGAAAACATAAGTGATGGCCATCTTAAATAGGCTTTTACACATAATCTGGTACAGATGTGCATCCAGTGATTACTTTTGAAGAGTTTCATTAAAATTCATTCAGTGGTACAGGTGATATATTGCTAACAGACAAACACACTCAGAAGTAAAATCCTGTTCGTCCATCTTTGCTTTCCAGCAGCGGGTGATGAATATGCAGCGTGCAGTCAATGCTTTTGTTGTGAAAATACAACATGTTGCATAAAGAGTTGCTAATCTGGTTGTTAGGAATGAATGTCTTTGCAAACCAAAGCTTTGAATGACTAAACTAAAACAACTTGGTTAGTTTCAAATTACAAAGCAAATCGGCCTTGCATTTACAGTAATTGAATCTAAGACACAGGCGCTAAGAAAAGGAGCAGGAGGGGCTTTAGATGGAAGCTTGAAAGAGATGCTGCTGCAATATAAATATGAAAAATAGCTGTAAGAATTATCACAAGAAAGCATTACTGTCGTCCATCAGGTATATTATTTTATCAAACAAAATTACTGAAGTTCCATTATTTGGTAGATTATAATATCTTATCAGTTATGTATAGAGCTCAGAATAATGCACTACCTTTAACTATCCAAATGTATTTTGTAAAAAGACAATGCTGTTATAATCTTAAGGGGACAGACATATTTGTAAAACCACAGTACTGTATAGAACTACCGTAGTTTGAAGGGACGGTCTGCCTTAAAGCCAAGTCAATGTTTGTGTTCAAGAGAATGATCAAAACCGAAATGTTGAAAAAATATATATGAATGGAGTTTAATGAGAAATGTATGAGAACTAGAAAATTGAATGAGTTATTCATTTTGTTTTGTTATTTATAGATAATTGTTGTTTGAATTGATCGTTTGAAAAAAAGGAGCAGATATAGAAATATTTTTTTCTTCCTCTGCTACCTTTCATTTTACATTTTTGTTTCTCATTTCATATATGTACGTAAATTGTTTTGTATTTTATTTTAAAATGAATAAATAATTAAATAAAAACCTAATAAAAAATATGAAAAAACTGTTTTTGTAACGTTGGAATATAGATATGGTACATCTTTCATGTTGTTTCACAAAAGATCAGAAACATATGCATGATTTGCATTTATATATTTGAATATAAGAGACTAGACTCACTGTTACAGAAAACTTCATCAGAGTTGTCTCCACAGTCGTCTTGCCCGTTGCACCAGAAGCTGTGCGCCACACATCGTCCGTTCACACACCGTCTGTAGCCCTTCTTACACACACGATTGGCTGAAAACCAGGAGACATGTTCAGTTTTTCAACCAACGCAAACATAAAACAGAAATCTTTTTTTTTCTACATCCTAAAATTTCCCTCACCACAGTAGGACTGCTTCTCGTCAGACTTGTCCTTACAGTGGGCCTTGGCGTCACAAGTCAGCGTGTAGTTGATGCAGTCTCCGTTTCCACATTCAAACTCATCCATGCTGCTGCAGGTCGTGTTTGCACCTGAGGAGCGCAGACGGAAGCAGGAACGTATAGAAGACTTGTTCAGATTGTTCAGTTCATTCAGGAGATGGGTGCTATGAATTCTGGTGTACGCAATTTTTGTACTTTTCAAAATATTTCACATTACATGTATTTATGACTGTTTTTCAACATACATAGATATTTCAAAAGCATTACAGTATTCTCTTTAAATTCTGCTTCACCGTACCTGCTCTATTTTTCTTCTAATATTACTTGAGCTTTTAGCAAGCTTTTTGCTACATTTAGTTTTTAGCTAGCCTGATGCTATTTTTCCTTTTAGCTAGTGTGCTTGTTTTAGCTTCAAATCCTCATTTTCAGCTTCTTCAGCTTCCATTATGTATTTTCACAGAAACTGGACGTTTTTCTATTCAAAGAATATCTTTATAATATCCAGCAGAAAATAAATGGACAATTTGGACATTACAATGTAGAAAAGTAAAATAAACTAGAAAATTGCATTTCCTGTGAATACTTATTGCAGAAGAACTTGCTGAAAAACAGCTGAAATTAGCTAAAAAAATAAAATAAAATAAAAAACCTGCTGCAACATATAGCTGAAATAGAAGAACAAGCCTAAGTTAGCAGAAGAAAGCAGAAAGAACCATATTTGGTAAATTAGGTGTAAAGAAGCAGAAATGAGCACAAAAATTAGGAAATTAGCTAAAAAAACTGAAATTAGCACAAAAAAGCTTAATAGTAACTAAAAAGGCAGAAAGAAGCTTAAACTACCAGAAGGAAGTAGAAAAGGTTAAAATGAGCTCAGAAAATGTGTAATTAGCTGAAAAATCTAAAGTTAGCATAAAACAGCTAAATAGTAGCAGAAAAAGCTGAAGCTAGCTAAAAAAAATGAAAGGAGCATAACAAGCTGAAATTAGCAGGAAGAAGTTAATTCGGCTGAAAGTAGCAGAAATTACCACAAAAAACTAGAATTTATCTGGAAACAGCTGAAATGAGCAAATAAAATATAGCTGAAAAGGTAGAACAAGCTTAAATTAGCAGAAGAAAGCAGAAAGAACATGTTTGCCCAATTAGGCTGAAAGAAGCCGAAATGAACACAAAAAAGTGGAAATTATCTGAAAAAAGCTGAACCGAGAAAAAAAAAAAACTGCTGAAAAGTAGCTAAAAAGGCAGAAAAAAAAGCTTAAATTAAAGTGGAAGTGGAGAGAGCACTTTTTTGTGACGAGAATCGAGCCGAAAAATGTACGGAAATAAAAATGGATCACAATAGTGGGAATGCTTCATACGGATTCACACTATTATTATTATCATGCTGTCTCTTCATGATTATTGTGCAGAGAAGTGTCTTCTCATTGATATCAGAAGTTTTCAGCAGACATCTTTGAATAGAGTCCAACAGTTTAAGGCACAGAGAGCAGTGACGGCTCATTAGCCTCAAACATTTTTTGCTAGAAAAAGACACCAAACCAAAATGCACAACCTTTAAAAGATGATTTTTAACGAGTATAAAATCTTGTATTACCAGTGCAGGTGTTGTCTTCCAAAAGCTTCCGGTCGCCACGGCAACTGCAGGTAACTCTTCCATCAGAGGTCAGCAGACACAGGTCCTGACATCCTCCGTTGTTGATGCGACACTGAGAGAACTCACCTGCGGAAACAGGAAAAAACAGTGAGGAACAAAAACCTGCAGAAAATGGCTTCTGTTTCTGAAAGCTGACACATCATTCCATCTTCCAGTCCTTGCAATGGCTTGTGGTCTTGTTTTTAATGTAAGTTAAATATTTCTGTTTTGTTCAATCTTCGTTCTATAGCATACTTCATATTTGGTTCTAAATTTAGATACTGTTTTGTTGTTGTTTGTTGTGTTCACAAGATGACTTGGCTTTTTTTTCTGTTTTAGTTTATAATTCACTACTTGTTCGTAGACCACTTTGGCTCGACTCCTGCGGTTTCTAAACGTGTTTTTAGATAAATGTTGATCCGTGTGCATCCAGCTCAGCTAACATACATGGCAGCATGAGTTCAATAACAGCTCTGCTTCAGCTAAATGCATCTTTCCATGAGACTCGACGTCACCAGGAGTTGAGTTGCACGGTTTGTAGCTGTAAAAGTGCTGTAAAAGTGCAATAAATTAGGAAACTTGAGGGGAAATGTGAAAAGGAGACAATAATACAAGTCTGCACTGGTTCAGGATACACACAGTTGTAAACAGAGCATATAACGCCATCTCAAATAATTCCTTACATTATTGTGAAAGTTAAAATTAGTCATAATTTTCTGGTCAAAGCTTCTTACAAAACAACCACTTTCAGCACCTCACACAAACACCCGAGTCCTGATTCTGTGAGAAAACTTACAGCTGTTCGTGTCATTGGCCACAGCGGTGATCCCCATTGGCTGCTGGGGGATGTCAGCACGCAGCACCTTCATGTCTCCCCCCGTGTATTTCTCGGCACGAAGCACGGCCCGCCTGACCCAGTCGGTCCAGAAGATGTAGTCTCCGTACACGGCCAGGCCAAACGGATGGACCGGCTCATTCTTCAGCACCATCTGCCGGGGGAAATACAAGCGCAGCTGTAACTCAGAGGTGTTTAAGAAATCACAACCCCATAAATAACTTAAAAAAACAAACATACAAGACGCTGTTCTCTGAATATTTCATTAAAAAAATGAAAAGAAATGCACATTCATGCCAAAAGTTTAGTTAGACTCTTAAAAATAAGTAATAAGTAAGAATAGTAGTACAAGTGCATTTGTAGTACCGGTAAGTAGTAGTTTATTTTATTATTTATATAGATATATATTACAGTGTTTTAAACCCTTCTCACACTCTTGCAATATTCTAAACAATGTTTCTAAACTCTAAATGCTCTAAATTAAAAGAGCACAGAAGGTCATGATTTCATCTCCCTTCCTCCTCTGCTCTTTGCTACCTGCAAGCGCTCTTGGCCACGCCCACTTCTCAGCTCTGCACGGTGAACATCTGATCAGCTGTTTAACTGCAGCAGGAAGTTTATCCTGCAGCAGTAAGGGCTGCACAAAGCTGCAGTAGGAAGCTTTTTTTGCTGCTCTGGGCTGCACAAATGTGCAGCAGGTGCAAAATAAAAAATGGCATGCCATTGCGCAGCTCATCCATCAATCAGCCAATTTTGTGCCAAGTCCAATCATATTTTGAAAAACCGCGATAGAGCAAATCCGCTATAAACAAACTGCAAAGTAGCGAGGGACTACCGTAAATCCCTGCTTCTGCCTGCATTCTGCATTATTCCAACACGGACCCTGCTCTGACATGTCGGATATTTTGTGATCTCACCTGTTTGGGTCGTCGGCCGCGAGCATCCGCTGAGTGCAGCGGCTGAAAGAAGGTCCATTTGGGCTTTGATGGGTTGCTGTCTGGCAGTCCCATCTGAAGCTTAACTGAACTCTTTTATTACCTCTTTCAAGGCTGGTCAGTNCGGTGATCCCCATTGGCTGCTGGGGGATGTCAGCACGCAGCACCTTCATGTCTCCCCCCGTGTATTTCTCGGCACGAAGCACGGCCCGCCTGACCCAGTCGGTCCAGAAGATGTAGTCTCCGTACACGGCCAGGCCAAACGGATGGACCGGCTCATTCTTCAGCACCATCTGCCGGGGGAAATACAAGCGCAGCTGTAACTCAGAGGTGTTTAAGAAATCACAACCCCATAAATAACTTAAAAAAACAAACATACAAGACGCTGTTCTCTGAATATTTCATTAAAAAAATGAAAAGAAATGCATGTTCTCTGAATATTTCATTAAAAAAATGAAAAGAAATGCACATTCATGCCAAAAGTTTAGTTAGACTCTTAAAAATAAGTAATAAGTAAGAATAGTAGTACAAGTGCATTTGTAGTACCGGTAAGTAGTAGTTTATTTTATTATTTATATAGATATATATTACAGTGTTTTAAACCCTTCTCACACTCTTGCAATATTCTAAACAATGTTTCTAAACTCTAAATGCTCTAAATTAAAAGAGCACAGAAGGTCATGATTTCATCTCCCTTCCTCCTCTGCTCTTTGCTACCTGCAAGCGCTCTTGGCCACGCCCACTTCTCAGCTCTGCACGGTGAACATCTGATCAGCTGTTTAACTGCAGCAGGAAGTTTATCCTGCAGCAGTAAGGGCTGCACAAAGCTGCAGTAGGAAGCTTTTTTTGCTGCTCTGGGCTGCACAAATGTGCAGCAGGTGCAAAATAAAAAATGGCATGCCATTGCGCAGCTCATCCATCAATCAGCCAATTTTGTGCCAAGTCCAATCATATTTTGAAAAACCGCGATAGAGCAAATCCGCTATAAACAAACTGCAAAGTAGCGAGGGACTACCGTAAATCCCTGCTTCTGCCTGCATTCTGCATTATTCCAACACGGACCCTGCTCTGACATGTCGGATATTTTGTGATCTCACCTGTTTGGGTCGTCGGCCGCGAGCATCCGCTGAGTGCAGCGGCTGAAAGAAGGTCCATTTGGGCTTTGATGGGTTGCTGTCTGGCAGTCCCATCTGAAGCTTAACTGAACTCTTTTATTACCTCTTTCAAGGCTGGTCAGTGCGCGGTCAAATGGCTGTGTGCAGCTGGTGGATGTATCAATCAATCAATCAATCAATCTTTATTTATAGAGCCCTTTTCAGCAGCCAGAAGGTGCACAAAGTGCTGAACAATACAGAAATAAAACAAACAATAAAAAACAACAAAAAAAAACAGCCAGTAAAAAATTAAAAACAATTAAGACCTAACAAGAATGTCAAAGAACTACTAGGTATTAAAAGCCTGCCTGAATAAAAAGGTTTTAAGATTAGATTTAAAAGACTCCATATGAGTGATGGAGCGCAAGTCCAGAGGTAGCTTATTCCAGAGACTGGGTGCAACGACAGAAAAGGCCCGGTCACCCCAACGTTTGTAGTTGGACTTTGGGATGGACAGGAGAAATGTATCTCAGTGTTCTCCTATATTCACGGATGTATGGCAAGCCATGTTGCCATAAAATTGGATCGTCAGCCGCGTGCGTCCGCTGACACAATCAAAAGCCCGACACTGACCTGGACCACCCAACCACCACATTGTTATGGCTCGGCCCGGGCTTCGGGCCCGGGTTAGAAATGACAGCTCTACCCTGAACTATGTCAGCTGGTTGTGGCAGCCATCTTAAATCAAGTTACAGGTAGCTCAAGAAGTTAACGATTTGTATGCGTACATCCACTGATTGCTTTCTGAGCGTTTCATTAGAATTTATCTACTGGTTTATGTGATATTTTGCTAACAGACAAACCCAGGCAATGGTCCGTCTTTCATTGTGGCATTGAAGGAGATAACAAAACTCACGTATCGCTGGCTGCCGTCGTACTCGCAGCGCTCAATCTTGTCATGTGGCATCAGAGAAGTAGAGCTTTTCAGCTGGCTGCCGTCGTACTCGCAGCGCTCAATCTTGTCAAGTGTGGCATCAGAGAAGTAGAGCTTTTCAGCTCGGTGGTCGATGGCCAGGCCGTTGGGCGTTCTGATGTCGGTGCTGATGATCACGAGGACGTTGGCGCCAGCCAGCGTGGCGCGCATGATACTGGGATACTGCTCGTTCCAGTTAGTCCAAAACATCAGGCTGCAGAGTGACACAAACATACTTCAGCTTTATTTCAGGAACATGGTGCACACATGAGTAAAAACATATAAATGAACAGAACCAGATTTGACCTCTGACACTCGTCAAGGACAAAAGCTCTTGGGTGATCGTCTCCAGACATGGTGACCACGTTGTTCCTGTCCACGGCTCCCCAGCGGCTCTGATCCACAGTGTGGCGGGTGATTGTTGAGGTGGTGTAGCTGGTCCAGTATAACATATCCCAGCCCCTGTGGTATGCCAGACCCTCCACCGAGCCCACATCTGGAAAAAGAAAGAATATGGGAACAGAACCGAGAGGGGAAAGAAGCGCGTCAGTCTCTGAGTCATGCTGGACTTTGCCTGGTCTCAGTTAAGCGTTGGCTGACTGCTGGACATGACAGTTTGGTTTTAGAAAGCACAGTGTGAAGTTCATGGCATTTAGCCAGCAATTAGCCAAGGGAAAGGTCACCAGCTTTTGCATTACTTTTCATTCTTCTGCTGCGCAGCTTTGAAACGGGTACAACGTTCCTGCTTGCAAGGAGGCCAGAGAACATACTCAAAACGAGCCAAGATGGAAAAACACCAAGTTCTGCAGCAGGAGACAGAAAACCTCTCTCCTGCAGCTGAGAAACAATACAGCCACACAAATATGTGCACCCGTGGGCTTCAAAAGGAGCCAGATCGCTCCAAAAATAAGCAAACGACAACAGTCACCTTATTGTTACCGTTACTGGATATGATCTCACTCTGTCCCACGTCTAGCCAAAGAAAACTGAGGTTTACCACCAAGTGAGAAGCTCAACAGTGCCCCTGTACCGTTGGTGCAACACTACGGATGTGAATCAGCATTTATGTGGAGCGAGCTAGGAGAATCTGAATAAAGCAAAAAACTGGCAACGC
>JBBPBX010016449.1:31791-48136 GCA_038048925.1 Garcialebias charrua
ACCCACCATTTGCGTTCCGGCATCAATCAGTTTACTAATGAAGCCATGTTACTTGGTACTTTGTATAACTACTGCTGTTATGATTCTGTTCAGTTTTATGTTTAAGAGTTTTATGTACTGTAATAATTTGAAGAATTATGTGAATTATGTGAATTATGTGAATAGGTAAAGTTTTAAAATGGTTTTTGATGCTGTTAATTTTCTCAAAACTGTAATTTTTGGAAGCTGAAATGCGTGTATTTTTTAAAATTAATTAAGTATGTCTTGATTGAAAAATACCCCATTTAAAAGTATAACAATTTATAACAACAACACTATTAAAGAACAGATCTGAAGTATTTATTACACAAATATGTCCATTGCATTAAAGAGACAAATTGAAGAAAATTATTTTACAACATAATGTCTGTGATGGGGTCCCTGAACCCAAAACATTGGAGGACCCCTGATTTAACTACAGTAATTAAAACTTTTTTTAAAAGGTATGGTAATTGTAAAAAATGTATTATGTAATCAGCGAACCATCTCAACCAAACAACGCAGCATTTCTGAGCGATATAAATACATTTGTGATAAATATTAATAAAATAATTGAGCGTGTCTAAAAATAAACTTGTAAAAACAAAAATGTTTGTCTAAAACCTACTGAACTAGTTTAAATAAACCATCAACTCTACAATAGCAGGATTAGGATTAGCAGCAGCTTCAAGCCACGTGAGTAACGGCCACCGAGGTGCTTTTAGTGATGCCGTTCACCTGGAAGAAACTTTAGACACGCAAACATTTACTCACATTCGTTTGTATTTAACACTTAATTCCGCTATTAGCAACTATTTATATATTTGTAGAAAACGGTGTTTCATCACAACAGGTCAAAAATGAACATTTTCCCGTGTCGTACCCATGATGGCGAGAGCCGTTGCCTTGGTCAGTTTGCCCTTGACCCCTTCGAGCACCTCCAGCTCAGAGCCGTCCAGTTGACAGCGGTTAATGGTGCCGTTTCCTGAGCTGATCCAGTAAAGCTGCTCCGCATCAAAGTCGATGGAGAGACCTGGAAAAAAAAATGTACAGAAGTGTGTTCTCCTGCCTCAACACCAGGAGGCGCTGCCTCGGTTGGAGTCTCACCAACGGGGCCTTTCTGGTTGCTGAAGAGGAGGCTGATGTTGGTGCCGTCTGTGTTGGCGATGCTGATGTTGTCCCCATCTGTCCAGTACAGCTTCCTGATGGAAGTACACACACACAATCAGTGGAAATAAGCAAAACTAAGTGAACTCTTCGTGTCTTCAGTGTTAGTTAAATTAGCTCTCGCTTTACAGTTTTCATAATGTTGGCTTTTTATGGACTAAACCAGAAATTTGTGACAGAAGGAGCATTTTGAGTTGTGCTGCACTTAATTCAGTTCACATCCTTGTTTTTTTTTTCTTTTTTCTATAAATCCTGAAACTACAGCACAACAGTCCCAAAACAACTTTTTGAATATTTCTCATTTTGTCAATCCTTGTCTCAGAATATTGGACATCCTTTGAATAGAAATTGGTGCAAATGCTCCCAAGCTTTGTTTATCTGTAGATATATTAATTTTTTAATAATATGCTAAAGGAAAAGTTCTGATCTTTTAAAGAACGGGTCTGTGAATGATAATGAGCAATTAAGTTTTTTATCTGTTGATACTTCAGTTTGGAGAAATAACGTTTAACTTTGATCAAATGTATGAGCTGGTGGCTTGTCAGAGTGGGGACAAAACAAATAAAAAATTTCCATCTTCAAATGACTAATGTTTAATAAACAATTTCACAGCAGTCCATACAATAAAAAAAAACTTTTACATTGATATCAGTTTAGTAATGCACTATTAAATTGATAGAAATATTATATTATTCCTGAATCCTGCAGGAAGTGCTCCAGGCTGCTACAGATAAATGCAACAGAATATCCTGTCGATTACCGTATTTTTCGAAGTATAGGTCGCACCTTTTTATCATTTTTTTCATGGCCTGCGACCTATACAGGTAGTCCCCGACTTACGAGCGCTCTGACCTACGAGGTCCCGGACTTACGAGCTGGCGAAAGAGAAGTAAATTTGTAAAAAATACAGCACTTTTTTGTGTTTTTAGATGAAAGTGTGTTAGCTAACCGTTTGGAAACACGTTTCCGACCATGTTTATGAACTAATATGAACGTTTTTGATGAAAAACGAGTGTTCGTAGTAGCGCTAGCATAAATGTTCCAACTTACGAGCGAAAATCCGGACTTACGAGAACACGTGCTTCGTGTTCCAACTTACGAATTTTCGTGTTACGAGCAACTCGCAGGAACGGAACTCGCTCGTAAGTCGGGGACTACCTGTATATGGCTTTTTATAAAATAAGCTGATTTGTAATCATTTATTAACAAAAATTAAACTGAGACACACTCTTACAATAATGTCAGCTAACAAATATATTTTTTAGGTGTTTATCCTGCTAAAATTATTCATTTATTAAAGAAAAGTTCAGCTCAGACACATATTTGCTATAATTTTTTATCAAACAATTAATTGTTTTTAAGTGTTAATCTTCTTAAAAGCCTTGCTGTGCGCTCCTGTGGAAGAGACATTTGCAGCAGAGCTAAACACGGTCCACATTTTGACGTAGGTGCGACCTATATATGGATTTTTCCAATTCTTTGGCAATAATTGGACAATNACGAATTTTCATGTTACGAGCAACTCGCAGGAACGGAACTCGCTCGTAAGTCGGGGACTACCTGTATCAGGTGCGACCTATATATGGCTTTTTATAAAATAAGCTGATTTGTAATCATTTATTAACAAAAATTAAACTGAGACACACTCTTACAATAATGTCAGCTAACAAATATATTTTTTTAGGTGTTTATCCTGCTAAAATTATTCATTTATTAAAGAAAAGTTCAGCTCAGACACATATTTGCTATAATTTTTTATCAAACAATTAATTGTTTTTAAGTGTTAATCTTCTTAAAAGCCTTGCTGTGCGCTCCTGTGGAAGAGACATTTGCAGCAGAGCTAAACACGGTCCACATTTTGACGTAGGTGCGACCTATATATGGATTTTTCCAATTCTTTGGCAATAATTGGATGGTGCGACCTATACTCGGGTACGACCTATACTCCGAAAAATACGGTATGTATAGAGCTCATAAAAATGAACTACTTGTGAATATACAAATGCTTTTTGTCAAACGTACAAGTTATTATAATCTTAAAGGAACAGAGATTTTTGTGAAACAAAGATATATAACTAGTTTAAGGGGTCGGTCAACCTCAATCAAAGGAATTGAACTTTGGAATAATTTGGAAACTGGTATTAAAAATGCTAAATCCATGACCATTTTTAAAAATATGATCAAAACAAATTTCTTGCAAAAATATAAATGATAACAATATCGTGTAATAGATGTCTTCTTTGAAATTCTCTTTCTTGGAACTGTATGAGTTGTTTTCTTTTTTTTCAATCTGTAACTTTTTAGATTGGTTTTTCTTTTCTTTCTTTTTTTGTTTTGTTTGAATTATCTTTGTAATAGGGGGTAGAAAAAAATAAGATTTTTTCTTCTTTCTGAATCCCTTCATTTTACTTCTATACTGTACGGTCTCAAATATGAGATTGTTTTGTGTTGCATTTAAAATGAATAAATTTAATAAGTAAATAAATAAAATTAAAAAGTGTAAATTATTTGCTCCTTACTTTTGAACAGAACCACACTTCAAATGATCTGCACTGTTCCTTTCAGCTCATCATAATCTAAGGTTTGTTCATGCGTTGTTGCAACAGTTCTTTAGTTCTCCCATGATGTGTCATCGTGCGCCTGTTTTCTGTTTGTTTGAAGGGTACGTCCTGCCTGATGGTCCACTTCCTGTTAAATCCAACCACATCCTTCAATATAAATAGTAAATGGTAAATGGACTGTACTTTTATAACAGCTTTCTATCTAGTCAAGATGCTCAAAGCACTTTACAACAATCTGTGCCTCATTTATCCATTCATACAGCACTCTACAAGATCTCTACAAAGCTAATCTGAACCTGTAGATATTGATCTTTATCATGTTCATACACTGATGGGACACACATTAGAGGCAATGAGGGGTTCAGCTTCTTGCCCAGGGACACTTGAACATGTTACTGCAGGTGGAATCGAACCCCCAACTCTCCCATTGGAGGACAACTGCTCTAACCCCTATAACATTCTTGCTAACAGGCCTTTAAAATAAGAACAATCAGACACTTAAACGCTCACGTTTGAGGTTTTTGTGCAAACACACTAAGTGAATATCCCGCCATTCTTATGACCCCGCCCTCTCTAGTTGGGGTCAAGTGTGTTTGTGTGGCAGAAGAAGCAGACAGCCTTGACGTATGGGTCTACCATCTGCTTCTCATTTTCACTCACGCCTACAGAGCTCAGATCGGAAACATTCCTCTGCTTAACTGGGCTAAGTCCCGTAAAGAGATGAAGGTGCAAACTTTTCGTCTCGGACCCGAAATACTCACTAGTGCAGACATTCCTGCAGAACAAAAACAAACGTATAAATATAGAAGGGCTGTCTGTGATCTGTCTGCTTGGCCGAGAGGAGACTGAGACCAGGTTCTGTTTGGAGATCGTGGGGGGGGGCAGGAAGTTTCAGGAGACGAGATAGGAGAGGAGGGGGAGAGAAAAAAGTGATGTTACCAGAAGGGGACAGGATGTAAGATAACTAAGGAAAGCAGAAAAAGAGACGGAGAGGACAAACACTGTCTGGGGTCGTTTCAAATGCAGAAACTTTCAAAATAAAAAAGACAGCAGCTGAGGAGAACCATGACACCAGAGGAGAAAAATCCAGCCTGCCGCCCGAGTGACAAAACACTCAGAGCTTTGCCTCACAAACACAAGCAACGCACTGGGAAAACTGAAAACCAGACTTTGCCTGTGTCTGTCAGCAGACTGTGTGCAGGCAACGTCCAAAGTCTCACTACATGTGGCATATTTATGAGTGGGGTGTGTATAAATACATATATACTGTGTATGTGTAGGACTGACCCCAGTACTGGATGCAGCACCAGACAGTGTGGTTTGTCCAAGCCCTGGATAACAGCATTTTTGAAGGAGCCGTCCAGTCTGGCAACGTTAATCTGCTTTTTATTGGCATCATAACTGGTCCAGAACAGGTTCCTGGACACCCAGTCCACTGCCAGGCCGTGTGTGTTGGGCAGATCTGAAGAAACATAAACAACGCTCATTCAACCTTTATTTATGCAGGTTAGTCTCATTGAGCCTCGGGGACTCATTTACAAGAGAGACCTGATTTAAACAAAGAGCACAGATGAGGTACAGGTTAAACAAAAAAACAGCTACATTATAAAGCCATGTAGGAAACTAAAAACAGGAACATGTCTGCATTGGTTTATGCCATGAACTTAGCAGATGTTTAAAATTCCTTAGAGAGGTCAAGAGCTTCAGATCGTTTTGCAAGGTATTCCAGGAAACAGGAGCGGAGTAGGAGAAGGCCCTTTTGCCAAATTCGGTCCACATTGACGGAACACTGCAGGTAATTGTGTCCTGAGAGCGCACGCTGTAGCTGCACTCACACAGTAACGTAGGAGATGTATGAAGGCAACAGACCAAGACGTGATTTAAAGATGAAAATGTACCAGTGAGAGAGTCTGCGTGAAGTTAATGATGTCCAGTTAACCAGTGAATACAGATTAATTGATTTTATAGTCAAAATCTCAACCAGACTCCTGAAATCAAACATTATAGGGAATAAATTCTGCAGTATAACTGTTTTTTAGTTATTATTCATATGGTACCCAGATGCTTGCTCAATGTGGTGTTTAAGTTTGTAGTTTACGAACAGACAATAGATTTACATTTATTGCTGGTAATTTCTGAAATATTTTTGACTCAACTGTTTGCAGAGAGTGGTGAAGGCTGCACAGAAGTCTGTTGGAGTCAGCCTCCCCACCATCACAGACATCTACACCTCCAGATGCAGGAAGAGAGCCACCTGCATCATGAAGGACCCCACTCACCCAGCACACACACTTTTTGCCCCACTCCCCTCAGGAAGGAGGTTGAGGAGCATTAAGTGTAGAACCACTAGACTGAGGAACAGCTTCTACCCTGAGACTGTTAAACTCATGAATATCTAACCAGGATTATCACTGTGAAAAATCACATCATGTTGCTGTGTTCATTCGTGCTCATCTGCTCACATCAGACTCATGTTCAGGCTGCTGTTTAATACACTGTATTGTGTATTATTACTGTTTAGTGTATATGTTAAATCCTTGTAAACTGTCTCTTTTTTAATAGTTTATATTTTTGCTATTTTTGGGTGTAACTGGGACCTTGAGTACACAATTTTGTTCCATCTCATGTACCACATGTGATGTGAATGACACCTTGAACCTTAAGCCAAAGTACTGAATGTTATGATCGAATCTTATTTTTTAATGCTAACTTGTTTTTTCTTCATTGCAATTTTTTTTTGTAAACAACAAGTAAGCATGCGGTTGTTGGATGAATGTAACAAAAAGAGGGAAAAAAGGCTGGGAAAGGATTCTGGGGACTAAAGCCTCCATGCAAACAGCATTTGCATGTTGGGAAAGTCAAACACTGACAGCCCTGCTGTGGTGTGGCTGCAGTATTTCTGTGAAAAATGGATTGTTGTTGAGTAAAGAAGGTCATAAAACCATTAGGACTACAAGCAACCAAAAAAGAGGTTTTATCTACGAAGTGTTATTTGATTACCGTAATACATTTCTAAACTTCTTTTGAAGACATCAAAACCTTTTTCAAAGACAGACCTTATTTGTCCTGTATCTTTTGCTTCCTTACCAGCAGTGACCACAGTCTCAACTCCAGTACCGTTGATGAAAGCTCTCTTAATGGTCTGAGTTCGCACATCGGACCAGTAGATCCGGTGCTCTAGAGCATCGTAGTCCACCACGGTCACGTTGTCGATGTCCGGCACCGTGAAGGAGATGATGTAGTTGTAATACGGGTTGTCGATGTCCACTCCTCTGATCTCTATCTGTCGAGCGTACAGCAGGAACTGCCGGGACTCTGCAGGGGAGAAGAGATGTCGAACACGCATCCATCAGGAGGAAAAGGGAATGATCAGGAGGTAAACAAAGGAAGAGATGAGTCCAACAGCACAATCCATGAGAAATCAAAAACTGACTGTTGCAACAAAGATAAATGACTGTTGGTGATTTTGTTGCCACAACAAACAGTAAATCCAATTGTATCTTTGACTCGGGTTACTTTGCGTGGCTGAGTGACTCGATTGCTCAGACATGACGGTGAAATTGAATCAGTGTGGATACAAAACAACTGCAATGGTCTCAACAGCCAGTAATCGTTTAACTGTATGCAGCTAAAATAAAAGACAGGAAGACGTGGAAGGAGAAATGAAGACAGAAGACTTATGATGACCGTGTACTACTGAATGGGAGGAGTGGGGTTTTCACTGGTGTTAATGGCAACACAGCCTCAACTACCCCAAAGACAGTAGAGACTTCTGTGTAGAGAATATTAAACTAGCACAGAGATGAACAGGCCCACTGGTGCTTTTATATGTGAAGGCTTTTTCCATATACTGAAAACCATCACAAAAAAAAACTTAGAAAATGTTCAGGTCCTTTAAAATGTAGTACTGTAGAAAGGTTTTGTATAGTTAATATCATACCTGTTTCAGATAGGTCTTCAACCAGTCATAGTTTGGAGAGAGAGTTCAATTCTGACCAGACTGACAAGCTAATGGCTAGTCTGAGCAGGGTCAAAACCAAAGAACGTCGTAGCAATTTGTACAAATATCAGATTTACACTGCCATGAATGTTGCATTGCAGTTGGCAGCAGCCCTACCTTTTCAATAACATTTATAAGGCGATTTCACCGCCTATTCTGACATTTTTTCCCCCCTTTGGAGCCAATTGACGTGCCAGAGCGTGATAGTCACATGACCAATTTCAGTGGCTAAATTGTGTTGATAGGCCAAGTAAAACCAGAGTTATGAAAAGAATCCACGCCACATCTTTTTCTGAAAATCCTCGTCATATCTGAAGCGCGTTAGAGCAAGAGGCAGCAGCAAAGACAGGCAGACTCAGGGACAAAATGCCCCCACCACCCTCCGCTTTCACTTCCCACCCCAGCCGAACAGTATATACAATATATGTGTAGCACTTTGAGATTTTCAGTAATGAAAAGTGCGTTATAAATTGAATTAATTATTATTATTATTATTATGAATACCTCCCCCACTCCTTTAGGAAGGAGGCTCAAAGTTATTTGTCAAGTGCCAAAAAATCTGCAGAAAGAAGAAGAAAAAGATGCAGAAGTTGAATGGAGTTTGGCGCACAAAAAAGAAAGTAGGAGTGGGAGTGAATCATGAGGTTTGAGAGATTTGTGATATTTAGCATGTTTGGGTTTTATAGTTAGGGTATAGTTTAGTGCTGTTTAGTGTTTTGTCAGTTTTAATGTGTTTGTGTCAAAACAACAAGATGATTTTTTGAACGTGAGGCGGAGCTGCAGACCTGGTAAGACATTTTCATCAATCAGTGTTTAAAATGTCTGTGTTCACCAACTTTTTCACCACACAGTGTATCTGTTGATGTTGGAAAATGACTCCAGCCTCCTACTCTGAGCCGTTAGCCTCCTTCTCAGAAAGTTATTAAGGCTGACAACCCATCTTTGTCTTGGCCTCATTTGGACTAACGTGAACTCATCAATTCGGTAAATTCAGTTTCTCCAAGCTGAGGTTGTTCAAAGAGCGATCTACAACAAGTAAGATAACAATAGACTATATGCCACGGACTCCCGTTCCAGCACTTCCGCAGTCATTACCTGGACGGCGCACTTCCGGTTAGCGGGAATGACTCGAACATAAATGAGTAAATACAATTAATAAAACATCTACGTACACACCAATAATAACTCTATACACATATAAATCCATATAAATCTATAGCGACGTTTCCCCTTCGGATAGCCGCGATCCATTGTCGCCCAAACCCCCCCTCGGCGGGGGAACGGAACAGCTGTACCCACCGGTGGGCGGACACAACGGAACTCACTTGTAGTGCCAGTAGCTCGCAGCCGCTTCCCGTTTCGGGTCGTTGTCATGGTCTGCTACTAGGAGCTAACGCTAACAACAACGGCAGTGGATAGGAACCGGAAGTGGCGGATGTGGGTTGCATTTTACCGGAAGTACGTCACGACCCCCCGTGGCATATAGTCTATTGCCCATAACGACGACTGAGAATCTTCACCAGCATATTGCCCATAACCTTTCCACAGAGCGCTAAATAAAAAATATCCGAACTTTTGCTTTAAAATAAGAAATAAAAGGCCCGATACACACACAACAAGAATGTAATGACACAACCCTGCTAGGATTACACTGTGCAATTCAACAGTTTTTCCTAGAAAATAACAAACAAACTGTCTGTGAGCTCACACAGAAACAGAAAGTGTGTTTCCAACACGCACATGAGCTCAGACTCACCGAAGCATGTACGTTTGTCAGGACCCAACTTCATGAGGTGAGGACAAGCACAGGAGAACGTCTGGTTGTAGTTGATGAGGCAGAGGTGAGAGCAGGGCTCTTTGCCATCTTTAGCTGCACATGGGTTAGGAGCTGCAGAGAAGCAAACAAAGAAAAATAACTTATAAAATGTATATCCATTAACATTTGGTGTTAACTTAGTCTTTGTACCGCTGCATGCATCTGTGAGTCTCATTCACGGACAGATGGTGAGTTTGTGAATTCTTACCCTGTGGCTGTCTGGATGGGTGGTAGACCTGCAGGTCAAAAGGTTGGGTGTTGGTTCTCTGGACCACAGTGACGTTGCCTCCGGTCCACTTGTTTGCTTTAGCCAGCGTGTTGGTCCTCCAGTCCGTCCAGTAAACCTCTCCGCCATACATGGTGACAGCAAATGGATGGGAGAGGTACTCATGGCCCCTCAGAACCTCAATCAGTCCAGAACCATCGTACTTGGCTGAATAAATCGCATCGGATCTGTAGGATGTACAATTTAGAGTTAACTTTCCCTGTAGATTGTTAAAAGACAATAAGAAGGGGATTTCCCCCCCCCAAATTTGTTGGACCTGGCATCGATCCAGAGGATTCGCCGCTCCAAATAATCTACAGTGAGTCCATTTGGCCAGCCGCCGTTGCCAGTTTCCTTATGAATAGTCTTTCTGCCTTCACCGCTCATGGACGCAGCTTCAATCCTCGGTAAACTGGCATCCCAATCTGTCCAGAAGAGGATCCTGCAGGGAAGCACGCCAGAATCAAAATATTTTACCACACAGTGGAACAATATTTTTGCATGGCAGCTTGTTGTAAATATGTTTGCAGGAGATAGCAATGCAGTGCAGTCGTTTACCCATCTCGTGGGTCAAGGGCAATGGCTCGAGGGTGCTCCACATCCCCCGCCAGCAGCGTGGTCCTCATGGTGCCGTCCAACTTGGCCACCTCGATTTGATCCAGGTTGCTTTCCACCCAGTAAATATTTCCTGCTATCCAGTCCACTGCCAGGCCCTCGGGTGTAGCCAGCCCGTACTGGATCACCACATCAAAACTGGTTACAGCTACAAATGTAAGAGAAAAAAGACAGAACCTTTCAACTGCCTAATCTGATCCTAATGATGCTCTTGATCTGCAGTACGCCATTTCTTCATTAGCACAGAGGATAAGAGAAAATAACTGGTGAGTTTTAACAAAAGTGTTTAAAACCAGATTTAATCCTAGTAAATTACACACATTAACAAAGTAAAGTTATTAGGGATGCTGATGTCGCTTGTTGAACTTGCACTCTGTTTAAATTCACATGGTTAGAGGCTGTGCAGGCTGAGATTTGCTGATGTCGTCTTTTCAGATTGTATTGTAGCCCGAAGCCCTGATCTGCTGCCGAGCTTTATGAATTATAAGACATACAACTGTATGATTGTGGCCTATTTGTAATCAAACCATTGCATCGTAAATCGTAACTTAACGGACTGTTTAGACGCCTTGTTGGGGAGAAAACATATAAATCTATAGAGGAGAAGGAGGATGTGATGCTACAATACAAACCAAACTAATTGTGTGGTGTCGGGACTGAAGAGACACGTTTCTCAAACTCGTTCTAACCCTTTAATTTACAACTGCCTCCCTAATGAGAGCGACCAGTAATTATTCAGATGAGTCATTCATTACTGCGTTTGGAACAATGTTAGCACGTCGACTTGTTTACAGTCCACAGACATAAAAAACATGTGCAGGAACAAAATAAAGCGAGAGGCTGCACGGACTTGCAGGCAGAGACGTATCAGCGTTATCGAGTCAGGAGGGGGGAGGACTGGTTTGACAGAGCTGCAGGACATGATGGAGTGCTGTGACCTTTATGATGCCATGTCGCCTTTTCTGCAAAGGTTCTGTTACAATTATAGGCTGAATTGAAGCCAGAGGGCTCTGTATTTTTCATTCAGTTATTTTAAATTAGAAAAACAACAACAATTTGAAAATGTGAAACTGGAATGCATTAAAAAACACTTGGTGGCCTTGTGCAAATTAAAACTTTTCAGCTAATTTCAGCTGTTTTGTTATCCTTTCAGATTCTTTCTGTTAACTACAACATTTTTGTGCTTAACTTCTTCCTGCTAATTTCAGCTTGTTTTTCTCCTTTTGGTTTATTTCTGCAAGTTTCAGCTTTTTCTGCTATTTCAGCTACTATTTAGCTGTTTTATACAAATTTTTTAGCTTTTTCAACTAATTCCACATTTTTTTGACAAATTTAAACTTTTTCTACTTAATTCAGCAAAAATGTGCTCTCTCCACTTCCTTCTGAATTTAGACTTCTTTTTGTCTTTTTAGCGACTTTCCAACTTTTTTTTGCTCATTTCAACTTTTTCCTAATGATTTCCACTATTTTGTGCTCATTTCTGCTTCTTTCAGCCTAATTTGGCAAACATGTTCTTTCTGTGTTCTTCTGCTAATTTAAGCTTATTCAACCTATTCAGATACCTTTTATCATATTCTATTCACCCTAATTATGCTAGTTGAAATTTTTTCTAAATTTTAGCTACTTTTCAGTAGTTTTTAACTTTTTATGCTAATTTTGGCATTTTCAGCTAATTTCACATTTTCTTAGCTCATTTCAGCTCTTTCCACTTCACTCTGGTTGTTGATGCTTCTTTCTTCTTTTCAGCTACTTTTTAGCCTTTTTTGTGCTAATTTCAGCGGTTTTTTGCTAGTTTCCTAATTTTTATACCAATTTTGCTAATTAAACCTATTTAAGCAAATATGTGTTATTTCTGCTTTCTTATGCTAATTTAGGCTTGTTCTTCTATTTCAGCTACATTTCAACATGTTTTTTTTAGCTAAGTTCATTATCACACTGTTGACCTTCAAACAGAGGTTAAAAGCGTGTTAGGAAATTTTTTATCTCCAAACCCTGTGTTGTTTTTCACTTTTTATTGTCTATCCAAACAGATCTCACTTGTAAATGAGTCTTCAAGGCTCAACGTCAACCGATCAACAGAGGACGCCATCTCCTCTGTGGTCCACATTGCTCTCACCCACCTGGGGCCTCATGTACAAAGACTTGCGTAGATTTCTTACTGAAAAGTCACGTACGGACAAATCCAGAGAAGTGTCCACGCACAAAAAAATCCAGAATTATCAAACTGTGCGTACACCTGAATCCACGCACATTCCTTATGTACAACACAATTGACGTGGAACTGAGCGCACGTGAGACACCTCCCCTGACACGCCTTCATTTACATATGTTAAACAGATGCAAATTACTTCCTGCATGTGTGAAGGACATGTTTGTTTGATCCCTGCGCGATCAGAAATGATTTCTAGATTCGGGAATATAATGAATTTAATATAATATGAGTGAGGACAAACATCCTAAGTAAGAATAGTAATAAAATGTGTTCATCATGCAAAGAACGAGTGATTGTGTGTCGGTATGCGCACCCTGCTGTGGTGCGCGAACCGGCTCATTCATTCATTCTGTGTGGAAATATTAACTTTGCGCACGAGTTTATTACCATTATTACTGTAAACACAGAGGAACTTACTTGGATGTTTGCTAGAACATAGATCTTTGTTTATGTAGATGATGTGAAGAAACGAGTCTGTGCGTCTTGGTGGAGACATTTCATGACATCACGTGATGTTGGCGTCTCCAGACGCTGCTCCCTCCGCAGCCCTGTGCGCAGTCTGTCTGTGAAGCTTTTACTCTCCTACAAGTTATATAACAAGGTGTACTTTCACGTGTCATTTTGGGGGAATCTACAATAAACGCAGATAATGAAACACCTCCAGCTGCCGTGTCGACACCGGTGAGGGTGCGCGCGCGCTCCAAAGCGCGACCACTCAGCCTTTGGAAACATATGGATGAGACCATTCTATTGGACATGATCCGGCTTTGTGTGGACTGGACTGCAGTCCCGATCGACCTGCAGCTCCCTCATAGCTCGGGAACAGTTTGACCGCTGCTTCTGTATGCACGCGTGATGCACGGCTCCCCAGAGCGCAGCAGTGCCAAACTGAAAAATTATTATTTCTGAAAACGGCTGATAAGCCATATCCTAGATCGGAAAATTATATCTGTTTCTAAATAAATGCTCTGCGTGTTACACTATTTATTATAACCTCCAGTAAGGCTGAATGAATCCGTTCCTGTTAAATTTATTTTTGGCACAACTTTGCGCGTGCTTTATTTCACTGCGTCATGTGGATGTAATACTTGTTAATCGTGTGTTTGGAGGGAATATTAATCATTTTCACATCATGAACAGTTAATAATAATAATAATAATAATAATAATTATGAATTCAATTTATAACGCACTTTTCATTAATGGAAATCTCAAAGTGCTACAAGGTGCAACATATTTGAATGTCAATAAGACAAATAATAAAACAATTAAAATCAACAACAGTATCAACTAAGATCAAAAGTAGAATCATGAGGAGTAAAGTATGCTCGGTTGAAAAGAAAGGTCTTCAAGCCGCTCTTAAAGTCAACCACAGATTGTGGGGCTTCAGTTTCACAGCGGCACCTGTAAGTGTCGCCAAAGGAAATATAACCACAGAAACGTGCGTACGCAAGCAGGGGAGCAGCCGTGGATTTGTACGTGGATGCGCAGGTATTCCCGTTCATATCAGATTTGATACATACGCCACTTTGCGTGGAAGGTGACGTGCGCAATGTTTTTGTGCGCACGCATGGTTGATACATGAGGCCCCTGGATCAGAAAGACTCATACGTGCGCATGCTCTTTGTGGACTTCACATCTGCCTTCAACACCATGATCCCCCAAACTCTGATAGACAAACTATCCACACTTGGACTAAGCCCCTCCATTTGTAACTGGGTACTAGACTTCTTAACAAACAGACCACAGTCCGTGAAGATCCACAACTTCTCCTCCTCCACCATTACCCTCAGCACTGGCTCTCCTCAAGGATGTGTGCTGAGCCCTCTTCTGTTCACTCTGCTCACATATGATTGTACAGCCACACATCCAGGCTGTCATATTGTTAAGTTTGCAGATGATACAGCGGTGGTGGGATGCATCACAAACAATGATGAGTCCAGCTACAGACAGGAGGTGGAACACCTGGAGAGCTGGTGCAAAGAGAATAATCTTCACATGAATGTGAAGAAGACAAAGGAGATGATTGTGGACTTCAGAAGGAACAAACACACCCACCCCACTGAACATAAGTGGATCTGCAGTGGAAGTGGTCTCCAGCTACAAATACTTGGGTGTACACATGAATGATAACCTCAGCTGGAGCAACAACACCACCAGCCTGATCAAGAAAGGTCATCAGAGACTCTACTTCCTCAGACGGCTGAGACGAGCTGGTCTGAGCAGCCCAGTCCTCACCTCCTTCTACAGGTGTGCAGTGGAGAGCATCCTGTGCTCCAGCATCAATGTGTGGCATGGAGGCTGCACAGTTGCAGAGAGGAAAGCTCTACAGAGAGTGGTGAAGGCTGCACAGAAGTCTGTTGGAGTCAGTCTCCCCACCATCACAGACATTTACACCTCCAGATGCAGGAAAAGAGCCACCTGCATCATGAAAGACCTCACTCACCCAGCACACTCACTCTTTGCCCCACTCCCCTCAGGACGGAGGTTGAGGAGCATCAAATGTAGAACCACTAGACTGAGGAACAGCTTCTACCCTGAGGCTGTTAGACTCATGAATAAATAAATAATAAGAATGAACACTGCAAAATATCACATCATGCTGATGCTGATCTGTTTTCTTGTTGCTGTGTTCATCTGTGACCATCTGCTCATACAGACTCATGTTCGTGCTGCTGTTTATAATGATGTTTTTCTACTACATTAGGGCTTAGTGTATTACTAGTTGATGTTTTTCTTAGTTAATCCTAGATGTTATTACTGTTTTTCTCTTGCATTTGTTGTTGGATGTAACTGGGACCCTGTGTACATAATCTCGTTTTCATCACATGTACCACATGCGGTGCAAATGACAATAAAGACTCTCTGACTCTGACTATCTGACTTATCAAAGTCAAAGTCAAAGTCAAAGTCAACTTTATTGTCAGATCTGCAATATGTACTGTACAGGACATACACATACACTTATCTGTTTAGATAAAGGTTGAATGAATGAATGAATGAATGCAAATGTGATGCAAACGGTTTGTAGAGGTTGTTACAATGACTGAGGCTGCAAATGTAAAAAATAAATAAATAGCAGAAATCTCACTGATTTACTTTTTTTTTTAAACTCACCGCCGTTCTCAGACAGCTTCCCTCTGTAGATCTTATCTTCCACCACATCAGTCCAATAGAGGGAACTCTGGTTGAGATGGAAGTCCAGGGCGATGGTGTTT
The DNA here is from genome assembly GCA_038048925.1 of Garcialebias charrua. Lineage (NCBI taxonomy): Eukaryota > Metazoa > Chordata > Actinopteri > Cyprinodontiformes > Rivulidae > Garcialebias > Garcialebias charrua. The sequence goes on from JBBPBX010016449.1 coordinate 47,663, forward strand.
CTGAGGCTTGGCACCAACACGCTAAACTCCCCCTTGTTCAGGTCGATGCGACGGATCTCGTGACGATTTGAGAAAATTATGAAGGGTCTGAACGGATCTGTGGATGAAAAAAAAGAAGAAAAAAAATTCCCAAGAGCCTCAGCGACAAGATGTAAAATATTTGTTATACCAATACTTGTTATAACATGTTTTTATTCTATTTTTATTTATTTAAACAAAGCTAGGAAGCAAGGAAGAAGCGGGTAGAGATAATGGATGGATGGATAATCCTGGTTTAATCCCATTGGTTTATATCCTTTAAATGTGTATAATTGTATGTGTAACTTCATTTTATCTCTAAAGCTCAAACTGTTGATTTTTCTCCTTAAACTCTGCTGCCGAAACACAAAAATCTTGAGTTGCTTGAATTGGAGTTAAAGGTCCACTGACATGAATTTTTTACTATTCATAAAATTGCTCAAAATATATATATTT
>JBBPBX010016450.1:0-48135 GCA_038048925.1 Garcialebias charrua
TGAACCTTCAACTACAGGTGAGTCAGAAGAGACCCAAAAGTTGGACCAAACTCTGGCCCAACAAGAGAACCTCCTCTGTGAGCTGACACATTCAGCACTCCCTGACCACTGCCTACCACAGGTAGTGAAAGGTGTTGAGATCCAAGGATCCCACACCGAAGACGCTGTACTGTCCTCTGAGACAGGTAATTCGGCAATCAACCAAGCTTTCAATGAAACCTTGGTTCAAGGGCATCTGAGTCCAGAAAATGACAGTCAACCAAACGCTGACAGTCACTTGGACATCATTGTTGCAGACTACGAGGACCCCTCTTCAGACAAGAAGGGGGCAAACTCACATTACCTACCACAGGTAGAGAAGGGTGTGGAGATCCAAGGACCCCACACCGAGGTTGCTGTACTGTCCCCTGGGACAGGTAAATCGGCTATCTGCCAAGCTTTCGATGAAACCTTGGTTCAGGGACATTTGTGTCTAGAACTAGTCAGAAATGACATAGTTTTTACAGACTCAAAGAGCCCCTCTTCAGTCAAGACGTGGGAAGACACACACAACGACAGTGACCCGTCGCAGTCTGTACAATCAGACGCACCTGCGACTGCGCCGACAGTTGTGACACACCTGAATTACACGGAAAGAGGTAAACGTATGAAGATACGTTGGCCAAAACCTAAACGATTCCTGTGTACCGTCTTCTCTCAGCTGCGCGAACAGCTTAAACTAAATGGTGGCATCCTAACTTGTGCCCATGGACGGACGTCCTCACCTGTGATCGTGGTCCCCCATGACCAAAGGGGGGTGATGTTAGGCCATGCCAAAGACAAAGATTTGAATGTACACCTCAGAAACACTTTTGCTTTCGCCCAGAAAAACCTGGAAAGATCCGCTGAAGGACGTAAGGCGTACTATGACCAGAAGGCCTCTCACAATGAACTCCAAGTGGGAGACAGAGTCTGGTACTATACGTTCGCCCCAGCAACCGGGAAAGGAGGGTCCGAGACCGGAACTCTCGCCCGCAAACTAATGCCCAGGTGGACTGGACCTCATCTGATAACAGACAAAGTGTCCTCAGTCGTCTACGAAATCAAAATCAGCAAAGGCCGCAAAGAGCCAATTGCTAAATGGGTACATCGAAATCAGATCAAACCTTACAAGGCGTTCAATGACTCCACAAAAGACAAAGATCTCACAAACTCACCGACTTCATGGGATAATAAGGTCGTCCAAACACAAGTTAGTAAATAAACTAATCAGGTTTAAACTACCATATTTCCCACCCTATAAGTCGCATTGTCCAATTTGAACTTAGAAACGCTAAGCCTAAAACCACAAAAGACAAAGATCTCACAAACACACCGACTTCATGGGATAATAAGGTCGTCCAAACACAAGTTAGTAAATAAACTAATCAGGTTTAAACTACCATATTTCCCACCCTATAAGTCGCATTGTCCAATTTGAACTTAGAAACGCTAAGCCTAAAACCCACAACAAAAAACTAACCTTAACAACCGTTTAAATCCACGAGATTTAATTTGACCTCGGTCATAAAGTTGAGACCTGTTTTTCTTGTGTGTTGCACTTTGGAATCTGACGACAAGAGTGTGTCGAAGCAGTGAAACGTTGTTTCCTTGTTGTTTAGTCATTACTGTTGTCATTAGTTGAGATATTGTTTGGTTCTGAACACTCCCAGCCAAAAAGGTTTTGTATTAACATTGGTTAATGAATGATATGGATTTAACTATGCCAACATGCAGTTCGTTTTGTTAAATCTCAATCGTCGAAGAGTCAATGTAGTTTAAAGCTACTCAAAGTACAATAAACTACACTGACCTCACAATTTCTAAATTGAACCGATCCGATCGTTTCAATTCTAGATTATCTATTCATTTTGATGAGTCTCGCCATAGACTTCAAAATTTATTAGGAATACCAAATCCTACGTCGTTCGTCTAAAAGACAACAGACATTTAGATCAAACTATATTTCATTTTTATTTTAGTTTAACCTAAACTAAGTAATGAATGGAGGAATAGTTTGGAATTAGAGGCCTTCGTTACAGAAGCCCTCCAAAATTGTATAGGTACAAATCCCTATATCTAATTTTACAGAATTGATCCACCCCTTAATTGGTAATTGTAGCTGATCTAAACCATGATAGCTTACATACCAGGTGCATATAGGTAAGGCTTAATGTAAAATCCCAATCATAAGCCCACCTTAAAAAACCACATAATTGCATGACACATAGAACCAGAGTGGCACTGACTGGAAACCAACCAGCCAACAACCATCGATGTGGGGACCTGCAGCTCCAACGCTTGGTCTTCAACCTTCATCCAAGGGCCGCCTCCTCTGCGTCAATCGAGGGATCCCCTCTACATGCTGATTATGAAAACAATTGGTGCTGATCAATCAACAAAACTAATCGTTGTGGAATTACTGCTATGGAATTACCGCTGTGGATTATAAGACTTTGTTTCCCAAAGGATCACAGACTTTGTTTTCCAAGAGTTAACAGACTTTGTTTTCCGAAGGATTAAAAGCTTTTCGCAATGGGATTACCTCCGAACAGTATGGAATTTCCAAAACTTTATGGGATTATAATTTTTGATTTTTCTTTTCCACTTGCTGGATTACTTCAAGATCAAAGACAGTTCAAGGTTTCCTTTCGTGTTGGACCCCATCCCCAAGGACTGGCGATGGCTTCCAAAAGGGGGGAGATGTAGTGGACCTACCCAGGGTCAAATTAAGGTTTTTGAACTGTCCAGTGATGACCTTTACTGACCTCTCAGTAAAGCAAGACATTTACTACAAAATCATTCATTTAGCTATAATCTGATAACATAGTCACCAATAAGAGACTATTTCTATCTTTGATTTTAAGCTGATGTGATCAAAAGAATAACTTTTGTCATTTTCATGATGTGTGCTTTTAAGCTGTGTTATTCTTTGAGAGTTAAACTGTGTTTCACTGCTGTGTTAAAGGGAAATATCGGGTCACAGAGACCCGACTGTTTTGTTTAGAAATAAGAAGACAGTTTAATCATGAACAAGGCTCCAGCTTTCTCTGTCTGTTCCCTAAACAAAGCTCTCTCTGCTCTGGCTGACCTTGGGCCTGATAAGGCAAGTCCACTCCTCTCTTTGTTCCTGCTTTTTAAGTTCTAACTGTGCGGAAACGCTTCAGTCTTTGAATGGACAGAGAGTTTGAATGGACGGAGACCTGAAAGCTCTCTGCCTTGCAGCTGGTCAAGCTTGGTCAAGAGCCAAAGACTAACTTGTCAGCTAGAACTGATGGACGCCTCCATCCAGTTCCCCGAGCAAAAGCTCCAAAGTTCCTAATGAACTTTCTTTGAGAAACATCTCTTCTTGAAGTCAGAGGCCTGAAGCTGACATATTCTCTGATGACCAACGCGGAAGCCAGGAGACGTTGAAACGTAAACTAAAACCAGTTTTGGACGTGCTGGGACTAAAGGACTCTGTGCATCTGAAGGCTGGTGTCTTCCCTCTTACCGGGCTGTCGTCAAAAGGTAAAGGGCTGTTTACAAAACGTACTTGGATTTTAGCAGAAGTCGGATGAGAAGTGTCACTCTGGTCTCATGCTCAGGATAATTTTCTTCTTAAATCTTTCCTCCTATTTCTTTTCCCTCTCAACCTAAGCTGGAAACTATATTTTTAAGCTGAAATGCCCCTCAGACTAAATATGTGTAACATCTAGTATTTATGTCTGTTGTGTTAAATCAAGTGTGCTGACGTATTTAAATTGAAAGAAAGTGAAATCATGTCAATCAAGTGTAATGGTGTTAATTTAGTTGATTTATTTTAAATAAATGATAGTGTCTCTTTGACATATCAAACTAAGTTAACGTCTTTGTCACTTAATGGCTCTGTTTATTTATCCATCATAAAGATCACAGAAATATTGGGTAAACTGAAAAAGAACAGAATCCGTGAATTTACTATTCAATCTGAATAAGTAGATTAATTAAGGATAAAGAGGTCAGTATTAATATTGACCTCCTCATAATTCTTACAAAAAATTTCAGTTTGGCTTGTATTCATAGATTGTGGTCAGTGTCACTGATAATCTGGTACAGCATCTTCCCAAAATCTTAATGCTTAAAAAGAAAACAGTTTTCAAGGAGAAGAAATACTTTAATGCAGGGGTCACCAAACTTTTTGAGACTGAGAGCTACTTCAGTGGGACCAAGAGGCACAAAGGTCCACTTGTTCGTTCCAAACAAATTTGCATGGTTCAACTTTAATTATAGTATTAATAATAATACATTTACATACATGTGAATATATGACTGCCTGATCACATCTGATCTGGTCTGTATTATTAAAGACTCCACACAATGATTTAGCTTGGTAAATATGATCAATTATTATTGATAATTACCAGTAGTGATTAGAACTCTCAATCAAGAACTTGAGTCCTCAGTTTGAATAATTTTTTGGCTCTTCTGTGCAAATGTAAATTGTTCTTAGCTTTGACTGGGAGTGTGGATGGTTGTTTGTCTCTTTGTCTGTCTCTGTGATGGACTGGAGACGTGTCCTGGGTGTCCCTGCCTTCACCCAAAAGCAGCTGAGATTGGTTCCAGTCCTAAACAAGGGGGCATAATGGATTACTTATTAACTGATATTTAAACATAAACACTATTTCTTTTATGTTAAACTCAGTTTGTAACATTTGAAATTCGTTGTATTTTATAAATATTTTATTAACTGTTTTGTAGAAATGAACACGTTTGTAACATTCATTCAAAATATGCCTTAACAAATCTGTAGCATTTTTTAAGAACCTATTAAGAATAAAATGTTCCAGTTGCAGATACAAAATATCAATAATGTAATATAATAAACAGTGACATTTTTTAATTAACCATGTGACATAAGTATTGATCCTCAACATTTTTTATAATAATAATTTAAAGCCCTTAAAACAACCACAGCTGCAACAAAGTGCTACACATATGAAATCATTTTAACTAATCATCACATCTTCTCTACTCTTTTTTAATTAATTATCTTTCACATATTTTATCATTACTTCTTTCAAGAGCTCCACACCTGAAAATATGATGAATGTGAATCCATCCTGCTCAAAGCTGCGCTGACATTCTACTGTCTGTTGCAGAGCCACCAGGGAGCTAGTTAGCATTGAAGCTAGTGTGTTAGCTGATGAAGTGACGCTCCAAAGTGTTTTTCTGCCACTAATGATGCACAGACACACTTGTCTTTCAACACTGTGAAAGACCTTTTCCTCCCAGTCACTGTCACCTATGTTTTAAGTAGCTACTTACTGGAAGTTAGTACTTTGTGCAGCAGCTCACTCCCCACCAGCGGCTCCGCGAGCCTGTGACCTCCGCTGCTGTTGTTGTTCCTTGTAAACATTGGACTAAACCATTTGCCAACAGAGAAGGGGGGGTGGGCAAAATTTCCTTCTTTTTTTTTAGAATAATGGCGGATTTCTCTCTTTTTTTGCCTTTTTATATTTATATTGTTTAAAGACACGATTTCCTTTATTGAATTATTGGGGGGGACAGATCTATATTTCCCCAAGATTGGGGGGGTCCGGACCCCCCCCGACCCCCCAGGATCTACGCCTATGGCTGTGCGTGCACGTGGCGAAACTACTTTTTAAATCCAGCATTTGACAATTACGTGCATTTATTAAGGAAAGGTTAAGCTAAGACACATCTTTGCTATAATTTTCAGCAAACAAATTATTGTTTTTATCGTGTTAATCTTGTTAAAGTCTGTCCGTGCACGCTACTGTGGCCACCATATGTAGCAGGGCGGTGACGCGTAACATACGCGTCAGCGTTGACGCATAATAGATACCATGTACCTGTACGGAGGTGCGACACGTTTATGGATTTTTCCATTTTATTGGACAAATTGGACTAATGCGACTTATGGGGCGGAGCGACTTTTCAGCCGGAAATTACGGTAATTCCCATAGCATAAATTTAGCTGTTTTCAGCAAGCTTTTTTTTTACTTTTAGCTAGCAGTTAGCTGTTTTAGCAAGTTTTTTATTATTATTATTATTATTTACTTTTGTGTATCCCTTAACTGCTTTTAGCACGTTTATATATTTATTTTTACTTTTAGCTAGCACTTTACTACTTTTAGCTTGTATCAAGACTTCAGCTCGTTTAGTGGAGTCACTGGAGGCATTCGGCTCTCAGCATCATGTCTCTGTTGAAGTTTCAGGTAGCAGCTGATAGTTAGTTCCCTCGGGACAATCTCTATATGTAAATCTTTGCAAATATTTGTCTAATTAACACTTCTTGTTGTTTGTTAGTGTTGTGTTCTTCTGTATACTCCATTGTTTGTTGTATACATACTTCCATTTGCTTAAGTAGCCTATTATCTGACTTCTGACAACCTGTCTTCAGTTTCCTGTTGCATTGTGGGAAATGGGTAAGAATCTGGGAGAACAACCTGAAGACGTGCAGGTGTTGTGTCATCCAAATATTTTACCTGTGACGTTTGCTCTCAAGCTGAGCTCTCATCACACCTGTCTTCTATGAATGGAACGCTCCAGGTGAGCTGCTGGAAGCCACGCCCCCCCGGACAGCCTTTAATTAGGGGACAGGTGCAGCTGTGTGGCTCAGACTCACCTGGTTCAGTGAAGATGTTTCACGTGAATGACACGGACTTCCACGTGCAGCTGTCCGAGTACAGCTTCGAGCGGCGCTTTGATGAACGCGGAGCGATACAGTGGATGCAGGAGAACTGGTAGGAACTACTTTTAAACTTTTTTGATACCTGGATTATTGAGCATGAACTTTCTTTACTTTTTGAAACTACCTGACTTTACCTAGTTAGATTTATCTACCTGGATTATTGAACATGCATCAGGATACTTACAAGCTAATTTCAGTGTTTTTTAGGCTCTAACTTTAATTTCAGTGTTTTTAGGCTCTAACTTTAATTTCAGTGTTTTTTAGGCTCTAACTTTAATTTCAGTGTTTTTTAGGCTCTAACTTTAATTTCAGTGTTTTTTAGGCTCTAACTTTAATTTCAGTGTTTTTTTAGGCTCTAACTTTAATTTCAGTGTTTTTTAGGCTCTAACTTTAATTTCAGTGTTTTTTAGGCTCTAACTTTAATTTCAGTGTTTTTTAGGCTCTAACTTTAATTTCAGTGTTTTTTAGGCTCTAACTTTAATTTCAGTGTTTTTTTAGGCTCTAACTTTAATTTCAGTGTTTTTTTAGGCTCTAACTTTAATTTCAGTGTTTTTTAGGCTCTAACTTTAATTTCAGTGTTTTTTAGGCTCTAACTTTAATTTCAGTGTTTTTTAGGCTCTAACTTTAATTTCAGTGTTTTTTAGGCTCTAACTTTAATTTCAGTGTTTTTTAGGCTCTAACTTTAATTTCAGTGTTTTTTTAGGCTCTAACTTTAATTTCAGTGTTTTTTAGGCTCTAACTTTAATTTCAGTGTTTTTTAGGCTCTAACTTTAATTTCAGTGTTTTTTAGGCTCTAACTTTAATTTCAGTGTTTTTTAGGCTCAAACTTTAATTTCAGTGTTTTTTAGGCTCAAACTTTAATTTCAGTGTTTTTGAGGCTCAAACTTATCGGCTGCTTCCGGTGGAGTCCAGAGCCCCTCACTCACAATATGTTTGTTTCTCTGTTCAAACCTACGTTCCAGAGTCCATAGAACCAGCGTCCAATTTACGAAAGATTCCGTCTGTTTGTTGAATAATGTCAGATTTATAAATTCTGAAGAAGATTTTGAAACCTTCTTGGTCCAGATATTGTTTTGGCTTCCACACAGAACAACCAAGAGGCGTTGTTTGGTTAGTTTCATCTGAACTGGCCTGATTTAATGAGAAGGCAGTTGACTGATGACAGTAGGCTAAATAACATTTTATCCATTTATTTCTGTAAAGACTATTCAGTTTTAATATGAGTTCTTGCATTTAAGATGTAGAAACAAAAGAAAACCTGCCACTATTAAAATGTAAAGGCTTAAAGGGGGGAATTAGATGAGGCTTATGGGATAAACTCTAGTAATTCAAACTTTATACTACAGTATATTGAAACCTGTTAGAGAAAATGCAATGGTGTTAATACAATGGTGTATGGGGGGACGTTCAGGTGAGGCTCAGTGACGACACGGGGTATCCATCCTACCGGTCAGGCTGGTCCTTCCGGAATGAGCTACAGTGATGATGAAATGAGAAGAGAATGCTCTGAAACTTCAAATAATGTGACACACCCCGGAAATTGCATGTTCTTCACTCCATACAAAGGCTACCGATATTTACAAATCACTGCGAACAGAACATCACACCATGTGTACTTTTGGTGGTGGGGAATGTGCGAAAGACTGAAATGAAGTTAAAAAGAAAATTATATTATGGTAAATACTCATCCATCCATTATCTTTACCCGCTTCTTTTCATGTCCCTGGTGTCTATATCGTCACTGTGCGTGAGGTGGGACACCCTGGACAGGTCTCCAGTCCATCACAGGGACACATGGAGACAAACGAAACAACTCTCTCACGCTCACCTATAGGAACATGTGTCTAACTCGAGGACTGAGGGCCAAATATGGCACTTAACATCTGATCTGGCCCCCTAAATGATATTCTTTCATTAAAATGTTTTAATCGCTTCTCATTTTACTTAAATCTGTGTACAGTACCATATTTAGTGCAGACATCGTGACAGTCGGCCAACGCTGAAGCTGAGAATTTTTCCCCCCACCCAGAAAGGCCCCCAATTGGGATTTGAACCAGTGACTTTCTCACTGGGAGGCAACAGCTCTACCAACTGAGCCACTATGCCACCCCTACATGCATATTGTTAATATCTTGATAACTGGTACTAAAAGTTGAACTAGATGGAAATGAGAAATATTTTATTTCTGTTTTGCATCCATCATGACTTTTTGAATCAAGCAGTAAAGATTGAAACATGCAGCAAGTTCCTCAAATTAATTATGATCATAAAAAACAAAATCCAACATGCTGAACATTAAAGAGGTCAGTAAAGGCCAACAAGGTTTGACACCGGACCCGTTTGGATCAAAGATCTGGCAAAGTCTCGAGGCGCTCCATCATCTGGCCCAGTTTGACCTGAATTGTCTTCTGTCGTTCAGGAGCAAGTCGTTCGTGTTCAGCGCTCTGTACGCCGCCCTGGTGTTCGGAGGTCGACATTACATGAAGACGCGACCCAAACTAGATCTGCGGCTGCAGCTCGTCCTCTGGTCCCTCAGCCTCGCCGTGTTCAGGTAAGACACGTTGTGTGAAACACTCGGGTCTCATGAAAATGTTTAGATTTTTTAATTTTAAATATAATTTGTTGTTAAAGCATAAAATTAATGTTTAATGACTTCAAGAAGAACCATGACGCGCACACACACCCTTCACACACCTGCCCAGTAGCACGCTTTGCATTGACCCACCCACATTCCTGACCTGCTCGTCAACATGACGGATGAGGCGTGGCGTCTCCATGGTAACGGCTACCTGTAGCAGCTCAGGTGTGTCTGTTTACCGTCCGATCAGATGAAACGACTGAAAGCTGCAGGGATGAAGATCCCTCAGAAAGTCAACATCTGTACTGTGCAGAGGTCATGAGTCTCAGAGGTTCTGGTTTTTGATGGACCAGTTTCTTTTAAAGACCTTACGATGGTTTTCATCTGGAGAGGATTTTACACCAAAGACGAGTCGGTCCTTTCACCAGACGGCTCCTAAATCACCTTTTCAGCATGTTTGTGTGTTTCCTGAAGTTCACCCTGACTCCCTTCAGGGGTCTGGTGCAGGTGAGACCAGTTTGGGCCCAGAACTCTCTTCCACCTGCCTGGGGGGTGGGGAAGGGTTAGTGTCTGCTCCCAGCTTCCTGTTGGCCTCCTCACAGGTCTGCTGACATGTTTGATCTGCAGCCACATCCAGAGATGGTCTTTAAACTCATGATTTTGATCGTTCATTGAACCTCAGTCGGGCCGGTTTGGGAGGAGCTCTGAGGTCTTCAGATGGAGCGGACCTTTATATCAAGTTCATTGAACCTCAGTCGGGCCGGTTTGGGAGGAGCTCTTAGGTCTTCAGATGGAGCGGACCTTGTTCTAACGGACCTGTGTTCTGTGTGTTTCAGCATCATCGGGGCGCTTCGAACCGGTTCCTACATGTTCCACGTCCTGAGCTTCAGCGGCTTCAGGCGCTCCATCTGTGACCAGAGCTTCTATAACGGACCCGTCAGCAAGTTCTGGGCCTACGCCTTCGTTCTCAGCAAGGCTCCAGAACTCGGTGAGTCCAGTTTGTTCAAACTGTTATCACACAAGGGTCAAGTAAGGTCAGGGACAACCGTTACCTGTCAGCTCGGTCCTAGACTCTTGATGAGGATGATTATAAACAATTTATTTAAAAAAAGAAAGAAAAAAATTAGTCAAAGCCTGAATTTTAAGAATTACGCCTGGGGAGGTGGGGGGGAGATTTTATTTTTATTTTTTTATTTATTTATTTTTAAATGAAAGATTTACAGAAGAGGAATAAATTGTCCAATATGCTGGAATAAAAAGGATTTAAGGCTGGATTTCAAGATACCGTCTTGACTGAAAGTCCTGAGGAAGCTGGTTTCAAAGTCTGGGTGCAACAATTGGATGCGTTACCACATTTGTATGTGACCCTTGAAACTGATCACTAAAAACTATTAATGTCAGCGACACAAGTGTGAAAGCCACTACTTCCTTGGCTTCATGGGTAAAATAAATGAATAAAAAAAACTGTAGCATATCTGCCTAGCAGTGGAGGAAAAGTGTCTGTCTCAACTGATCCAAAAGGAGTGGACTGAGGTTAGCGCCCTGTGGTACACAAGAAAGAGGGGCAGCAGTGGAAGACTTGAGTACCATTTTGACACAAAGTTCTGTTGGTCCAGTAGGAGGTGAACCACTTGAGCACTGAATGTGATCTACCAACATGTTTAAGACAGAAGGACAGCAGGTCCAGCAGCACCAGAACAGGACACTTGCATCTCTGGACATTTTGATGTCATTATGGACCTGAACAGAGCAGACTCTGCATGTTGACCAAATAATTAGTTCATAAATGGCTTTTTTTTTTTGTGTGTACTTTAGGATTATAATCACAAAATACAACTTTTCCTAAGACCTTGGAGATGAGGGCAATTTATAGATTAAATTTTAAATTAATGGTTCAGTTTAATGACCACAACATGTTTAAAGGCTGTAGAGACACGTCCTGAGTTTAAAACTGTGATTTATAGATCTGAGCTCTTTATTGTCGATTAAAAAAATTTAATCTCGTGTCGTAATTTTAATTTCAATAATGATAATGTTGTTGTTGTTGTTAATAAAAATTATAATAAACATAATAATAAATAATAATAAAAAATAAATAAAAATAATAATAATTAATAATAATGGTGGTGTTTAATTGGACTAACTGTTTTTTGTTTTTCTTCTTGGTCAGGTGACACGGCGTTCATTGTGCTCAGGAAACAGAAGCTCCTCTTCCTGCACTGGTACCACCACATCACCGTGCTGCTCTACTCCTGGTACTCCTACAAAGACATGGTGGCGGGGGGCGGCTGGTTCATGACCATGAACTACTCTGTGCACGCACTCATGTATAGTTATTACGCTGCCCGCGCTGCCGGGCTGCGCGTGCCCCGCCCCTTCGCCGTGCTCATCACCAGCGCTCAGATCGCTCAGATGGGCATGGGGCTGATGGTGAGCGGTCTGGTGTACCGCTGGATGCAGCAGGGGGACTGCCCCTCCAACCTGGACAACATCACCTGGGCCACGCTCATGTACCTGAGCTACCTGCTGCTCTTTGCCAACTTCTTCTACCAGACGTATCTGTGCCGCCACGCCAAGACCACCAAGACCGAGTGAGAGGCGCTCGACCAGGAGCTCTGTCGAGTCTGGGTTTGACTCGACGGGCGGTGCTGAGGCTGCTGCAGGTTGAACATCAGCCTCTGAAGGACATCTGAAGGACAAAATGTTTCTGAGCAACACGACAACCAGCCTCAGGTGTCTGACCCCCAACAGCTGAAATATGCACATCTCAACCCCACACAACATATTCTGGTCTTTAACTTTATTCAACATGACGACTTATCCTGAAAGGATTAAACTTCCTGTTTCTGTGCGTCCTCTGGTCCTGTAGCATAGCTTCAAGATGATTTATTTTCACTCCGATTCATCCAGAGAAACAAATTAATAATCAAAATGAACAATCTTTGGATGAAATGATCTGATTTTAGTTTTAGCACAGATGTTTTTTATTTTTTTAAATGGTCTAACGAATTTTCCTCCACTATTTACCTGGTTTCACTGGCTGCTAATTTCAGGAAACTAGTTTTTAAATCTGTTTTAAATGAAGAGGAGCAACATGTTTGTCTCATTGAAGATAAAACATTCATTAGTTTTGAGTCTCAATCTAGATTTGATTCTGATCTGAACCAGTTTCCTTACACATGAACAGGACAAATGACGATTTCAGTTTTTATTTCTTGAGAAACAAACCACGTTCTGATGATTTCTTGTTTTGACGGCGCCTTGTCGGCTGCCTGAATCTGGTTTTCACAAGGTTTTTCTTAAATCACTTTCCATGTTTATTAAAATCACAGGCTGGTAACTAAAGTTCACGTTTTACGGAAACGTTCCACTTGTTTCTACAGCTGAATATAAATATAAAATGTCCAACTGTGTCTTGAGTTTGAAGAAATGACTTCAGCAGAATGACGGCAGCACGTTTCACTGCTTAAAGACAGAATTCAGAACGGAGCTGTTTGAAAGAAAAATGTTTGTATATTTATTTATTGTATCCATTGTAATAAAACAGTTTGAATATATAACTTGTTTCAAATCATTGAAGGTGTATAAATCAGCGGAGGTATAAAGTAAAAAAAAAAAGTCATGAAACTGGCTGAATTTTAATGTAACTATAATCACTAGGGATGGGGCTGATCCGATATCTGTATCGGCCTCCGAAACAGCATAACTTGCGTATCGGATTTTTCCAATACAACCTGCCTATATTGCTGATCCAGATGCATGTCTGTGTCTGAAACTTCTCCACATGTTGGCTTCAAACTATGGAATGGATTTCCTGAACAGAGACGTGTCTTATGAACTCTGTAATAAGACCTGCCTCACATTCAGGAAATTCATTTCATAGTTTGCAGCCAGCTACAATGTGCAGTATAGCGCTGTGGCTAACAGCTGGCCAACTTTTCATTGTACCATCCTGATGCATGTTTAATAATCCAGGTAGAGAAATCTCATTCTGGTCCTCTGGACATAAAAAAAAATAAAAATTATTCTGGGTGCATTATGGGAGATAAGATGTTGCTAGAGGTGTTCCTCCTCCAGTCATTAAAAACTGATATTCACACGTTGCACATTTCACTCACATTACCAATTATTTAGTACATACTTGTGTAAAACTGATATCTTACCGTATATTTTAACAGTACAGTATATGCTTTAACATTTGATATACATGTTTAAAGACAGTGTACTTTTTGTTGCCAGTTTTAATTATTTTTTGTTCAAGTCATTTTTCTTAAGTTCAAAATAAGGGAATAGCCAGAAGAACATCGACAGGTATGGGGGAAGTGAAACAGCTGACTGTCTTGTAATCTTGTACAAGTTTAAACAAACAGCACGGTGGCACAACTGGTAGAGCTGCTGCCTCTCAGCGAGAAGGTTGCCGGTTCAAATCCCGGTCCGGGGCCTTTCTGGGTGGAGTTTGCATGTTCTCCCCGTGCATGCGTGGGTTTCCTCCGGGTACTCCGGTTTCCTCCCACAGACCAAAAAACATGCTTGTTAGGCTGATTGGTGACTCTAAATTGACCCTAGGTGTGAGTGTGAGAGTGGATGGTTGTTTGGTGTGAGTGAGACAGGTCCCTCTTGTAAATGAGTCCCCGTGACTCAACGAGGCTAGCCTGTATAAATAAAGGTTGAATGAATGAATGAAAAAACGGGTGAGTCTTTTTGCTCTTTGTTTCTGTTCGTATCGTCTGTTACAGTGTTGGTTATCGAGTAAAAAAAAATCTTGAGGCAGCCGAGTTAGCAGATGCGTGAGGCAGCGGGTGTCTGCGTCAGACTGTCACTGTACACTGGAACTGTGTGAAATGTAAATAACTAATTAATTTCAACGAGTGTATTTGTAACATACACATTTAAACATGTTTAAATGATAATGTTAGCGGTGTGGTATCTTTCTTGATGCAGTAAATTCATCACGTTTAGACACCACAAGTTCCTCCTTACAAGGGGTGGAATTTTTTTAAATTTTTTTTAACCAGCGCTATTTTTCTTTTTTGTGTGTGCAATGCTTTCCATTTGGCTACAAACCCCACCTGTACAATCAAATTATATAAATCATATGATTTAGTCTTAACTCTGTCAGTAAAACAGGATACATAGACATTTTCATGAAGTTAATATATTATCTGATAAAATTATATTTCACTATCACTCAGCCCCTTGTGAATAGCAAGTGACCATCAGGGTGCTAATGATCCATCGTTAGGCTGGTGGTCCTCCTTAATCATGTGAGCAGCTGGTTTTGGCTGTCAGCAGCAAACTGGTTGATCCACTATGAGAAGGTGCTATTTATAAGACTGAGCTGATTACAGCTCCTCAGACTGAAGAGTCTTTCGGAGGAAAGAAAAAACGTTTCTACAATTTTTTTGTTTTGTTTTTTGAATGTCCAGAGGACCAAACTTAACTTTTTTAGATATGAAACAAATAGTTTGATACCAACAACCAAAGAAAACGAACAGCAGGAAACCAATCGTGGTAACGCAGACTCATTGTTCACACAAACATCACACACACCTTGGATGCATGAACGACCAATACCTTCCAAAATGACCCCAATTAGAATTGATGTGTTTTTGCAATGAATTTAAAAGATGTCATTAATTTTGGTTAAAGGCGGTTATTTTTATTATATTTGGGGCAACAAAAGACTGATTTTACATTTAACGTGCTTATTCATAACTTATAACATTTTTTTCACAAGAAATGACATCAAAAAATTTCTAAAAGTACTGTTAGTATGTCCATCTGTCTGAAAGACAAAAAAGAGAATGAACATACACTTTACATACTGTAATTCATTGTATGTTGGTTTAGATAAATCATCTTTGCATCGTTTACAATCTGTCCAGAACGCAGCAGCTCGTCTTTTAACATCAACTAAAAAATATGAACATATAACCCCTGTCCTGGCTTCTCTCCACTGGCTCCCTGTCCACTTCTGGATTGATTTAAAGATTTTATTGCTTGTTTTTAAAATCTTAAAAGGTCTGGCCCCGTCATATTTATGTGATCTTATTAACATCTACCAGTAAGAGCACTCCGGTCTACCAACCAGTTTCTCTTAGATGTCCCCAGATCCAGAATGAAATCCAGAGGTGATCGGGCTTTTGCAGTTGCTGCTCCAAACCTGTGGAACAGTTTACCTGAGAATTTAAAGACCGCTCAGACTGTTGACACTTTTAAATCTTTGCTCGAGACTCATCTGTATTCCTTGGCATTTGATCCATGCAGAGTCTGAGAACAAATTTTGAGCTGATTTTGTTGTTGTGTGTGGTATTATTGTTAACTTTATCATGTTTGAGTGACACTAGATGCATTTTTACTCTTTAAAAAACAAAATCTGTCTTAACTGTAAGGCATTTTGGTCAGCTTCTGTTGTTTTTATGTGCTATATAAATAAATTGACATTGACATATCTCGAGCAAGGTCTTCGGGTATCCTAGCTGTCCTTCAAGTAGCCATGATAGTCTAGATGAGAAAACATAAAACAGACAATGTTTGAATGACAAAAAACTATAAATCAATATACTATCTACGTAAATGTCTGTGCATTTATATGTAAGTAAAGGTACAGACATGCATGTGTGTATACAGGGTGTCCCCGACTTACGATGACATCGACCTATGAAGTTCCACTTTACGAAGTTATAATTAATAAAAATATGAAATAAAAAAAATATATTGTGGTGGACCACTAGGGGGCTCTACTCACACCCAGTGGACCGAATGTGTTACAGGATGCTTTTATTGTGAAAGGTCCAGAGGACCGGATGTTGTGTTGGTATATAAGGCGGTGTTGGGTGGTTTTCCCGCCAGTTGAGTAGGAGTTGATTAAAAGTGAAGAACTACATCCCGTCTCCTGTGTCGTCTCTTCACCACCTCCTACACTGGTGACCTACGTGAACTGAATATGACGACATCTGAAGGTCCAGCCAGCTCTCCTCAGCTGTCCGCGGTGGAACCCCCACCGGCGGCCCCGCTCGCTTTTGCGGTGGCCGTTAAAATCCCGGACTTCTGGCTGCACGCACCTCGGTCGTGGTTCGCCCACGTCGAATCACAGTTCGCTCTTCGCGGGATCTCTGCAGACGACACCAAATACCACCATGTGGTCGCTTCACTGGACCCATTGTCCACCCAGCGGGTAATGAGCCTGCTCGAAGACCCTCCTGCACAGGGAAAATACGACGCCCTCAAGGAGCTCCTTCTGCAGCGCTACACGCTCTCAGACGCGGAGCGCGCCGAGAAACTGTTTTCCCTCTCTGATTTGGGCGACGGCACAGCTCTCGAGCTCATGGAAGGCATGTTGTCTTTGAGAGGATCAACAGACTGTGAGTTTCTTTTTCTACACCTCTTCCTCCGCCGGCTTCCGGCTCCAGTGCGCACAGCCCTGGCCAACTCCCCGTTTCTGCAGCAGAAGGATTACCGCTCGCTGGCCCGCGAAGCCGACCGCATCCTGCTGGCTGCGAGGACGTTCGCGGTCCAAGCGGCGGTCCCCGGATCTCCAGCGGCGCCCGAGCTTCAAGCATCGCCCTCAGCGCCGGACGAGCCAGTGGTCGTAGCAGGAGTCGCCCGCAGGCGGTCAGGAGCTGCCTTTTGTTTCTTCCACCAGCGTTTTGGCGCCAAAGCACGACGGTGTGTCCCACCGTGCAGTTTCAAGCCGCAGGGAAACGAGTACGCCAGCGCCCGCTAGCAGTCGCGGCCGTTGGCGACAAGGAAAGGCTGCTTTTCATCGAAGACTCGAGGTCGGGGAGGCGGTTCCTGGTGGACTCCGGCTCGCAGAAGAGCCTCGTTCCCCCGACCGGCTCCGACAGGTTAGCAGAAGGCTGCGGGCCGCAGCTAACCGCGGCTAACGGCTATCCCATCAAGACGTTTGGCGAAAGGTTGGTGACTGTTCGTTTCCATGAACGGGACTTCCAGTGGAACTTTGTGGTAGCTGCTAGCTCAGTCCCTATTTTAGGGGCTGATTTTCTTTGTGCTCACGGGCTCCTGGTTGATTTAGCTAACAGACGTTTGATCGACGCTGTGTCTTTTTCGTCACTGCCTTGTGAGACGCGAGGAGCTGGGCCTTTAATGCATGCTAACTTTTTAGCTTCGGGTAATGTGTTTCAGCGTTTATTGTCTGAATTCCCCTCGCTGACTGTTCCTGATTTTGCAAACACAAACACAAAACATGGGGTCGAACATTATATTCCCACAACGGGCCCCCCGGTGTTCGCACGTGCACGCCGCCTTGATGCTACTAAGCTAGCAATAGCACAGGAAGAGTTTGCTAACATGGAGCGTTTAGGCATCGTGCAGCGCTCAAACAGTCCGTGGGCCTCCCCCCTCCACATGGTGCCCAAGGCAGATGGCAAATGGCGGCCATGTGGGGATTTCCGCCGCCTTAATAACATCACAGAGAACGATCGTTATCCCATCCCCCACATCCAGGATTTTTCAGTGCACCTGGCTGGGACCTCCATTTTTTCTAAAGTAGATTTAGTACGGGGGTACCACCAGGTTCCTGTGCATGTGGAGGATGTCCCTAAGACCGCTGTTATCACGCCTTTCGGCCTTTTTGAGTTTTTGCGCATGCCTTTTGGTCTTAAAGGTGCAGCACAAACATTTCAGCGGTTGATGGATTCAGTCCTAAGGGGTCTGTCCTTCGTATTTGTGTACCTGGATGACGTCCTGGTGGCTAGCAGCTCGGCTGAGCAGCACTTGTCCCACCTCCGTGAGGTTTTTCAGCGCCTGGCAGCACATGGCCTGATTGTAAATACAGCGAAATGCCAGTTTGGGCTGCCAGTCATTGACTTTTTGGGCCACCGCATTTCTGCAAGTGGTGCCGTCCCGTTACCAAACAAAGTGCAGGCGGTGTCAGATTTCCCACAGCCCCAGTCTGTTAAAGCGCTACAAGAATTTTTGGGAATGGTTAACTTCTATAACCGTTTCCTCCCCAGGGCAGCACAACTGCTGCGTCCGCTCTATGGAGCGCTGAAAAAGAAAAAGCCCAACGACAGCGTGGACTGGACACCAGAACGCCTACAGGCATTTGGTGATGCTAAAGCTGCACTGGCCACTGCTGCCCTTTTGGCCCATCCATCCCCAGCGGCGCAAATAGCTTTAACAACCGACGCATCTGATGTTGCGGTGGGGGCTGTGTTAGAACAGCAGGTTTCCGGGGTTTGGCAGCCGCTTGCATTTTTCAGCCGTACGCTGCGGGACAATGAGCTGAAATACAGTGTTTTTGACAGAGAGTTGCTGGCGCTTTACCTGGCCACACGCCATTTCAGGTTTTTCCTGGAGGGCCGCCGGTTCACTGCATATGTTGACCACAAACCCTTGGTGTTTGCGATGTCAAAAATTTCTGACCCCTGGTCTGCTCGCCAGCAACGCCACCTCGCAGCGGTGTCTGAATTTACTACAGACATTCAGCATGTGGCTGGAAAATCCAACGTGGTGGCCGACTGTCTCTCCCGGGTGCTGATCTCTCCCGTATACGTTGGCATCGATTTTTCTGCTATGGCTGCGGACCAACGTAGCGACGCAGAAATACTCGAGCTCCAGTCCGGGCCCACGGGCCTCGAGTTGGAGGAACGGCAGGTGAATGACGGAGGTCCCCTCCTGCTCTGTGATGTTTCTACTGGCAGGCCCCGCCCCCTGGTTCCAGTTTCATGGCGACGCCGCGTTTTTGACTCCTTACCCCAAAATTACACCACACGCGTTGCGGCTCCGCCCCGCTCCGGTCCGACCTCCGCAGCAAATACGCACCCTTTATAATCAATGACAGAATTTACACTGGCTCCGCACGGCGGCGGTGAGCAGCGGAGAGCGGACGGCAGTCCGTCAAAATTAGAAATTTTTCTATTTCTGCCGGACGCCGGAGCTGTGCCGCAGTCAACTTTTGAAGATTACGTCGCACCAACAGGAAAAGGAACGAGCACAACTTCCGTATTTACAAAATAAAATCACCACGGGCGGACTAATCCTAGCTCTATACGGATTTATTTGTACAAAAATGCTGTCAAACTATCATTTATGACTATTCTATGACTAAACTATTATATTTATGACTATGACTACGCCTACAAACGCAATACAAGAAATAAATAAATAAAAACGTATTTTATTCTGAAATGTAAACATCACTTCCTGTTGCTCAAACCATGTAGCTCATTTACGAGAGAAGATCAAGGCAGCAGTCTCTCTACAGTTGTTCTCCTTCTTCCACCGAATGAATTGTTTTGTTCTGACTTCACTTGATTTATCGCGCGATCTCGCACGTGTCTCGGAGCGGCGCATCCAGGCGGACCTGAGCGGAGCGGAGGCAGTGGGCTTTGGACTCGCTCAGCTGCGACCTGCGGACCGGAGCGGGGCGGAGCCGCGTGTGGTGTAATTTTGGGGTTACATTCCCTTTCTCATCCAGGTGTTAGAGACTCGGTGAAACTGGTCAGCTCAAAGTTTGTTTGGCCCGGTCTGCGTAAAGCAGTTAAGGAGTGGGCAGCAGCGTGTGTCCCATGCCAGCGTGCTAAGGTTAACAGGCACACCAAAGCACCTTTGGAACCCTTCTCCATCCCAGGTCGGCGGTTTGATCATGTGCACGTAGACCTGGTGGGCCCTCTGCCTCCATCACAAGGTTTTACTCATCTGCTGACTATGATAGACCGGACCACCAGGTGGCCTGAGGTGGTTCCTTTGACATCCACGACATCTGCAGTGGTGGCCCGGGCATTTTTGTCTACCTGGGTGGCGCGTTTTGGCCCCCCTTCAGACATTACATCAGACCGGGGCCCGCAGTTTGTTTCTGAACTTTGGTCTACCATGGCCAAGGGTCTGGGGACTAACGTTCACAGGACCACCGCTTACAACCCCCAAGCTAATGGTTTGTGTGAACGGTTTCACAGATCATTGAAAGCTGCACTGCGTGCTGCATTGACCGGTGACAACTGGATTGACCGTCTTCCCTGGGTTTTGTTGGGTTTACGTACCGCAACCAAAGAGGACCTGAGCTCTTCCCCGGCTGAACTGGTTTTCGGTCAACCTGTGCGCGTCCCCGGTGAGTTTTTACCTGAGGTACCCTCACCACAGTTTGCTCCACCGTTGCTCCATTTTTCACCTCAGGAGGCCCCTTTTCGTGTCCCTGGCCCGGTACATCATTGTTTACCGCAGTCATTTGTCCCTAAGAGTCTGGAGTCCTCTAAATTTGTTTTTGTCAAACACAATGCACACAGGACACCACTACAGCCTTTGTATGATGGACCGTTTCGGGTTCTTCAACCAGGTCCAAAACATTTCCTTTTAGATTTAGGGGGTCGTACTGAGACTGTCTGTATCGATAGGCTTAAACCAGCTCATGTTGTGTCAGATGATCAGGTTGTTACGGCCCAGGCTCCTCGCAGGGGCAGACCTCCATCCACATTGTTAACGGACTGCTGTCCCCCTGCCAGAGACTCTCAACATCCATTGGAGCCCGAATCTTCTGCAGGCCCTCCTCGGAGCCCTCCGCTTCATCAGACTGGTTCTGCAGGGCCCAGGTTCAGCCGTTCTGGTCGTTTAATCAAACCTAAAATGCGGGACTAGTGATGGACCTTACTGGGTGTTCTGGGGGGGCGTGTGTGGTGGACCACTAGGGGGCTCTACTCACACCCAGTGGACCGAATGTGTTACAGGATGCTTTTATTGTGAAAGGTCCAGAGGACCGGATGTTGTGTTGGTATATAGGCGGTGTTGGGTGGTTTTCCCGCCAGTTGAGTAGGAGTTGATTAAAAGTGAAGAACTACATCCCGTCTCCTGTGTCGTCTCTTCACCACCTCCTACAATACAGTATATAAAAAAAATTGTGTGTGTTTAAATGTTCTTAATTTCATGTGTACAGTACAGCACTTTGTTGCAGCTGTGGTTGTTTTAAATGGCTTTATAAATTATTAAAATGATTATTTTTATTATTTTAAACCCGAATTACATCACTTCCGGTTTGTTTCGCTGGTTTCCGGTCACGTTGTTTTTAGCTTCTGTTAGCTCGCGCTTGTTCTGAAATGGCGGCGAGAGTCTGCTGCGAGCGGCCGGAGCTCCATCCGTGTCTGCCTGGCAGCCTCAGATGTTGGATGAACACCGAGGTGACATGTTAGCACCAAGCTAACTGGGGCTAAAATGCCTTTTGGAGGGACGACACCTTGAGCTAATGGGGGCTAATGCTAAAGCGGACCTGACTCGCGCGGCGGCGAGAGCCTGCTGCAGCTGGGAGCTCCATCCGTGTCTGCATGTTGGATGAACACCGAGGTGACATGTTAAAACGTGGATAAACAGCGGTGCAGCCTTTTGGAGGGACGAGCTAACGGGTGCTAAAATGCTGACGCTACCCCCACCGGAGACACGGACTGACTGACCAGCTCACAGTAAGAAATTGTATTTTTTAATTAAATTAATATACAGTATGTCTCTAAATACAGTACAGGTATGTGTTTATAGATGAATGTGTTTTGTAAATGTGTTAGCTAACTGATTGTAAATAAAGTTCTGTGCATGTTTAAGGACCAGTATGTACGCTTGTTCAGTCTCATGTAGATAAACGGGTGTGCGGCGCAGCGTTAGCGTGCTTTTTCCTACTTACAAATGAAAATCCGGTTTTACGAAATGGCCACGTGCGGCGCGTTCCGACCTACGAATTTTCGAGTTACGAATGATACCTAGGAACGGGACTCCTTTGCAAGTCGGGGACCACCTGTATACACACACACCAATCAATATTCAATAATGATATAATAGGTTATCTACCAGGTTAGCATTTGTTACAAGGAATTATGAATACAGAGAGTCTCTACCCAACAAATGCAGTAATATCTGCTGGCTTACTAAGCTAGTGTAATGTTAGCTAGCTTAGTAAACTAGCTAACAGAGTACTAACATGACTACTAACATTATTTTGTAGTTAGTCTACTTTGTGACCAACATGATATTCAATCACAGAAAAGTCATAGAGTTGATAAATGAAGATAATACTTGTATGCTGCTGTGTCAAACTGACCTCCTGGTGGTGAGACTGCAGGTATCAGATGTGTAGGTGGGACAAAAAATGTATCCTGATAGTAACAGTTGGTAAGAATCAAAGGTTCCCAAAGCAAACCCTTGAGATCCTATAGGAAATGCTTGGGGTCATTTTTGACCCCGCTTAAGAACAACTGGGAGAGTGATACAAAAACTGCAATTTCTTAAAATGTTTTAAAAAAAATTATTCAAATGGCTTGAGGTCACAAACATGTTTTATGAGGAATACCGGTACCTGTAATATAGAAGGGTAAAAACTTTTAGTTTCAGAGATTTATAACTGGGAGTCTGGAATAACAACATCTGAGCTGAGTACAGCCTGAAGGTCCTAGAGTTAAAGCAAATGGAGCTTATTTATATAGCGCTTTCCAGCCCCTATGAGGGGCACCAAAGCGCTTTACAATACCAACCATCCACCCATTCATACACAGGTAGCAGCAGACTGCCATGCAAGGTGCTTTCCAGTCCTACTGGGAGCAACTTGGTTAAGTGTCTTGCCCAGGGACACAACGACACATGGTGTGGGGAACCGGGATTTGAACCTCCAACCTTCCGATCGGGGGACGACTGCCATTACCACTACGCCACGGCCGCTCATAGGTAGGAAGGTAGGAGGCTCAAGCAGAGGTGGTGGAGGATGACAGAGCTAAGACACTGAGGGACTTCCTGGTCCAGACGGACAAACAAGTGACGGCTAACCATCCGGACATCAATGTGGTCGACAAACTACAGAAGAAGACAGTGGTGATAGATGTAGTGATCCCAAGAAGTTGTAGCAAGAAGAAGAAGAAACCTGAGAAGCTCGAGAAATACAAAGGCCTGGAGGAAGTTTTAGAGACAGTGGGGGGAGTCAAGGCCTCAGTGGAGTCAGTGATCGTCAGAATATGGAGAACAGATGCACCCAAGACTGATGAGTGGCTCCAGAAAATTCAGTGAACAACCTGAGTAATGTCTGTCCAGATGTGTGACGCCACAAGAACAAATGAGATCCGGTGGAGGACCCTCAAGGTCCCAGGACTCTGGCAGAGGAATTGTCTGTTCCTACCTATTGTCTGCACTACCGTAGTAAAATAAGAAATGATTGTGCACTTAATAAACATAAACTATAAATATGAACTGGCTTCAGTGGTGATTTTAGCCTCTTTTTGGGGGTGCTCAAGTACCCCTACATTTTAACTCAGCACCCCTGAAAAGTAAAGAAACCATCATTAGGATTTTGTAGAAAACTCAGTTCTCAAACGTTAGATTTACCAAAATATTGAATACATTTTGAATAAATATGGAATAAATGATGACGCTCATAAACAGGCCAGTAAAATCTATGAATTATTTTAGCACGAGTCGGATCCTCGACGCCACCTGTCATCAGTCCAGCAGGCTTGTCAGCAACTGACCAATCAGCGACCTCAATTTGTCCTGAAGTGAACGCCCCCTTACCTGCAGGAGCTGCAGCCTGGTTTTCCTCCAACAACACTGTGGGTGGTGTTTTCCTTTATGAACGCTTTGCAGTCATGGACCTTTTTATCACGTCAAGTCAAGGTTCTTTATTGTCATTCGCATTGCATGTGTACACAGGGTTCCACTTACATCCAGCAATAGCAAAAATATAAATTGTAAAAGAAACAGTAAATAAGGAACTAAGATGTAAACTAAGATGTGAAAAAAATGGTGATATTGTGATAAATCATCAGAAAAAAATGGTTAAATGTTGTCAGTGGGAACATGTAATTCAGACACGTGTTACCCTGAGTGTTTAGAAGCTGGAATGCAGTTGATTCCATTTCAAAAACTAAAGGAAGTTTGGAAATATGTCAAAGATGATAAAGGCCAGCGGCCGACCCCGTCACATCACTTGCACATTGATTGCTGGACATGGGCGACCCCCGTGACCCAAAATGGAAGAAGCAGGTAAAAGATAATGGATGCATGGATGGATGGACCCCCTGACCCCCACACATTACAAATGCTTCTGACGCCAATGGCCTGTGATGTTCTGTGATGGCGTTAAATTCAAAGCAGTCTGCTCCTCAGATGAATGTTTCTGTTCAGTGCCCTGAGATGATTCTGTTGTGACTTGGCACTACACAGTATAAATAAACTGAATTGAATTGGCCAGGCCCCCCTGTTCAAGACAAGAGTCATTGTCAGCACTGGGGGCAAAGCACCCCTAAGGACATATTCTACAATCGCCCCTGAATGGCTTGATATTTTGATTTTTGTGTGCCTTACGTTGTGTTGTGTGTGCGTTCAGGTATTCTTGGCCTCAGTGAACCTTGGTCTCTCACTGCTATTTGTGTTCCTGAATCGTTTAGTGTACTGCCACTTGTGAGCTTTTTAATAAGTGGCTGTAAACCAAACGATCAGCTACCTGGCTTAAAAAACATCCATCCATTTTCTTCCGCTTATCCGGGGTCGGGTCACGGGGCTAGCAGCCTAAAGGCTGAGTTAGACTTTCGCTTTGGTCCGCAGGCTGGAGCGCGCGCGCCGCGCGTGCACTGTGCCGCACGGCGAAATGCGTTCATAGTTTCGCCCCTGTGTTTATGGTTGACGCACGGCGGAGCATGGCAAAGTGCTGTTCTTTTACGGGCCAGCAGGTGGCAGTAGCCTCTACAACATGTGCATATGTTACAAGAAAGGGTGTAGAAGAAGAAATCTACCGTAGAAGAAGAACTGTTTGACGTCACAACACAAACAAAATGGCTTCCCGCTCGCTTCATTCTTGAACTGTCTTTATTAGAGGAGCAAATTATAATAGAACAACAGTTATTGTGTCTTGCAATTTTAATGAGACGAAGAAGACGCAGAAGGAGATGGTATGTTCGGCCATTACACCCTCAGAGACGTACTGGTGGGTGGTGATGCCGATGCGGAGAATTGACGAAGAAATGCACTTCAGTTACTTCCGCATGTCTGCACGCCGATTTGATGACCTGCTACATCGTATTTCGCCTTTCATACGACATGGAAGGACCCACAGCAGCCCTGTGACATTACCCGAGCGTTTGGCAGTGACTTTAAGAATCCTGGCTTCAGGTAGCAGCCAGAAAAGTGTAGCAGCCAGCTACAAACTTGGTGCAACTACGGTTTCCCTGATAGTCTCTGAGGTGTGCTAAGCTATATTGTATATTGCTATATGTATTTGAATGTTAATGATTTTAAATAAAATGAAACTACATTGAAATATCCACTTCAGCTTTCCGTCTGTTTTGTTTGCATATTGTATTTACAAAGCCACTAACAGTTGTATTACATAAAATTTGGTATGAAAGACTTTTTTATAATTGTAAGAACATTAGATGTTAGAATTATTTGGAAACCTGAAATGGCATTGTAAATATAAGTCCCATATTGCATTAAAATGAAGCATTGCTACCTGACACGAAAAATCTCAATGTGTAGTAGCCTTTATTTCACCAGGAATGTGAAGTGGAATGTGGAGAAACCTGTAGAAATAGTGTTTTGATTTTAATGTGTGCAAAAATTGCATGCTGTCTAAAAATAATTGATAAATGTGTAATTATGCATTACAAATGTATCATTTGAATCAAAGTCAAGTCAAAGTCAGCTTTATTCTCAAAACAGTAATATGTACAGGACATACACAGGATTGAAATTGCATTTCTCTCTGTCCCTCGGTGCAACAATAACTATTTAAACACTAAAACACTAAAACATTTAATAAACATAAAATGAAATAAAGTGTAATACTGTCCTGAGTTTTTGCATAGTACTTTTTCATAGTAGTATAAAAGTATAAAATGTTTTCACCAACACCAACAT
Organism: Garcialebias charrua; assembly: GCA_038048925.1. Classification (NCBI taxonomy): domain Eukaryota; kingdom Metazoa; phylum Chordata; class Actinopteri; order Cyprinodontiformes; family Rivulidae; genus Garcialebias; species Garcialebias charrua. The sequence continues at coordinate 26,112 of JBBPBX010016450.1, forward strand.
TTAATATCCATAAACATAAAATGAAATAAAGTGTAATACTGTCCTGAGTTTTTGCATAGCACTTTTTCATAGTAGTATAAAAGTTTAAAAAGTTTTCACCAACATTTAATAAACATAAAATGAAATACAGGTAGTCCCCGAATTACGAGCGCTCTGATCTGCGAGGTTCCAGACTTACGAGCTGCGAATTTTTGGAAAAAACGAAAAAAATACTGAGTTTTCATGTGTTTTTTCACTACAGTTAGCAAGTTAAGCATATAAACACACGTTTCCGATCATTTTTATGCACTCAAAAGTAGTTTTTAGATGAAAATAGAGTGTTTTTAGGTGCGCTGGCGAAATTTACGAGCGGACTTCCGGGTTGAATTTTTGGAAAAAACGAAAAAAATACTGAGTTTTCATGTGTTTTTTCACTACAGTTAGCAAGTTAAGCATATAAACACACGTTTCCGATCATTTTTATGCACTCAAAAGTAGTTTTTAGATGAAAATAGAGTGTTTTTAGGTGCGCTGGCGAAATTTACGAGCGGACTTCCGGGTTGAATTTTTGGAAAAAACGAAAAAAATACTGAGTTTTCATGTGTTTTTTCACTACAGTTAGCAAGTTAAGCATATAAACACACGTTTCCGATCATTTTTATGCACTCAAAAGTAGTTTTTAGATGAAAATAGAGTGTTTTTAGGTGCGCTGGCGAAATTTACGAGCGGACTTCCGGGTTTACGAGAGAAATGGCGGCCGTTCCAAATTACGAGATTTCCGGTTTACGAGCGCCTCCTTGTGACGGATCTCGCTCGTAAATCGGGGAATACCTGTAAAGTGTAATACTGTCCTGAGTTTTTGCATAGTACTTTTTCATAGTAGTATAAAAGTATAAAAAGTTTTCACCAACATTTAATAAACATAAAATGAAATAAAGTGTTAATACTGTCCTGAGTTTTTGCATAGTACTTTTTCATAGTAGTATAAAAGTATAAAAAGTTTTCACCAACACCAACGGAGTGAGCTGATGCTAGGGCTGTCGCTTCTGCTACTGCTGCTTGACCCTGGCAAGTGTCGAGGTGGTACGGGTATGGGCACCGTTGGACAGGGAGGAATTGGCGTGGAGGACCTGCGCAGAGGAAAACACCCTGCATTTGAAGTACTGCCAGTTTCATGGCCAGTAGGCGTGAGGTTGTGAGAGACGATGGGTGTGATGTACTCATGGTCGATGGTGGTGACGGTCTGGTCCATGGGGGTGACGGTCTGGTCGAATGGGGTGACAGTCTGGTCGAGGCACCATGTATCGTCCTGTGCTTGGCTCTGTGGTGTTTCTTCAGGCTAAAAAACAGACATTGACATCCATCAGTACAAAATGAAACGGTAACGGATACAATGCACATATGTGTTAAATAAAAACAAATGTTTGTGTAATTGTTAGCTTAATAAACAGAAGGTGAAGCATCAACAGACATATAGGCTAAATTTGTTTACAGTTGAGGTGTGCAGATCTAAAATGGTTATTTCCACTATTTCACATTTACTGGTCAGCAGCTTGATTTATATTTTCATTAAGCCATGTTTTGGTCATTCATTCTCACAGTTTATTGTTTATATCTATGACTACAAAGGGGAAACAACACGGCAGGCTGCACAGCATGGCCTGCTGTATTCCATGCTAAGCTAGCTGTAATAAAAGCAGTACTAACTTTTTTCTTTCATTTTTACCTCTTTTTCCATATTTGTGTCCTTTTCTCGGTGTTTTATAAAACTCGACAGCCAACTCAGCTCCACAACGAGGATTGGCACCGGTTTGTTGGTGCCAGGATCGCCACTTCTGATCACCCTCTTTTTGGCCTTCACGAAGCGATCCCGCCAAGGGCGTAGATTTCATCTCATTATTGGGGGGGGGACCATAAACAGGGAAATTTTTTAAGAGCAATTTTGGGGGGGTCGGCAAAGTTACAGTGAAATGTAATGCAAAATGTACAGAGGGAAGTTTATCCAAACTGCATGCATGTACTATGCAGAATAATCAGCAATAATATTGATTTAAATGGCATGTATTTAGTAGTCTTAATACTACTATTAATCAGTACAATAGTGACACTCATTACTCTTATAAAAAATTTAATGTGTTCAATCTTTGCCACTTGTCAAAATGACAAGTGGCAAAATGAGAATTTTGCAAAATAGGTCCCCTCTAAATATTGTTTAAATTTCAGTTTGGCTTGTATTCATAGATTGCTGTGGTCAGTGTCACTGATAATCTGGTACCACACCTTCCCAAAATCTTAAAGCTTAAAAAGAAAACAGTTTTCAAGGAGAAGAAATACTTTAATGCAGGGGTCACCAAACTTTTTGAGACTGAGAGCTACTTCAGTGGGACCAAGAGGCACAAAGGTCCACTTGTTTGTACCAAACAAATTTGCATGGTTCAACTTTAATTATAGTATTAATAATAATACATTTACATACATGTGAATATATGACTGCCTGATCACATCAAAGTCAAAGTCAACTTTATTGTCAGAACTGCAATATGTACAGGACATACACAGGGCCGAAATTGCGTTTCTCTCAGTCCCTCGGTGCAACAGTAACCATCTAAACACTAAACACTAAAACATTTAATAAACATAAGCATAAAATAGTAAAAAAGTGTAACACTGTCCTGAGTTTTTTCATAATAGTATAAAAGTATGAAAATTTACACCAACACTGAAACACCAAACACCCAATGAACATAAGCATAAAATGAAATAATAAAAGTGTAATACTGTCCTGAGTTTTTGCATAGTAGTATAAAAAGTATAAAACGTATATCTATAAAATAAACTGAAGTTTCTAGCGTTGACATTTGCAAAGAGTCTGATCTGGTCTGTATTATTAAAGACTCCACACAATGATTTAGCTTGGTAAATATGATCAATTATTATTGATAATTACCAGTAGTGATTAGAACTCTCAATCAAGAACTTGAGTCCTCAGTTTGAATAATTTTTTGGCTCTTCTGTGCAAATGTAAATTGTTCTTAGCTTTGACTGGGAGTGTGGATGGTTGTTTGTCTCTTTGTATGTCTCTGTGATGGACTGGTGACCTGTCCTGGGTGTCTCTGGTGACCTGTCCTGGGTGTCCCCTACCATCACACAAAAGCAGCTGAGATTGGTTCCAGTCCTAAACAAGGGGGCATAATGGATTACTTATTAACTGATATTTAAACATAAAACACTATTTCTTTTATGTTAAACTCAATCTGTAACATTTGAAATTCATTGTATTTTATAAATATTTTATTAACTGTTTTGTAGAAATGAACACGTTTGTAACATTCATTCAAAATATGCCTTTTACTATTAACAAATCTGTAGCATTTTTTAAGAACCTATTAAGAATAAAATCTTCCAGTTGCAGATACAAAATATCAATAATGTAATTGTAATATAATAAACAGTGACTTTTTTATTAATCATGTGACATAAGTATTGATCCTCAACGTTTTTATAATAATTTATTTAGAAAGCCCTTTAAAACAACCACAGCTGCAACAAAGTGCTACATATATAAAATCCTTTTAACTAATCATCACATCTTCTCTACTCTTTTTAAATTATTTATCTTTCACATATTTGATTTTAGTGCCTATTGTTAAAAATAAGGCTGGTAAGATAAATAGCAAAGACAACTATCGACCTATAGCTCTCGCCAGTACTTTATCAAAGGTCTTAGAGAGAGCTATGTTAAACAGAATGGAGAAGTTTCTCCTGACATCTGATAATCAGTTTGGCTTCAAACCAAACCTTGGCACTGATATGTGCATTTTTGCTCTCAAGGAGATCTTGGATCTATACAATAGGCATAATACCACAATTTTTACGTGTTTTATAGATGCTTCAAAAGCGTTTGATCATGTAAATCATGGGAAATTGTTTTATAAATTGCATGAAAGAGGAGTACCAAAATATCTTTTAAGAATCTTAGTGTATTGGTATGCTCACCAGTCCATGTGTGTAAAATGGGGAAAATCTGTTTCATCGTCTTTTTATGTGAGTAATGGTGTGCGACAAGGCAGCATTTTGTCTCCTTGCTTTTTTAACGTGTATATGGATGATTTATCTAAACTGCTGAATCAATGTAGGACTGGCTGTTGGGTTGGTAATAGAACCATCAACCACCTAATGTATGCTGATGATCTTGTTATATTTTGTCCATATAGTGCTGGTCTGCAGCAACTGTTAAGAGTTTGCTCGCAGTATGGACTGGACTTTGACATCAAATATAATGCAATAAAAAGTATCATCATGATTATCAGGAGCAAAGAGGACACTAAATTATCTTTCCCTGACTTCACTCTGTCTGGCAACATCCTCCAAGTCAGTGAGGAGGTGAAATACTTGGGACATTACATAACCGCTGACCTGTCTGATGACAGGGACATTTACAGGCAGCGTTGTATGCAATATGTACAAGCTAATGTGCTTCTTCGGAGGTTCTCTATGTGCTCAGTGTCTGTAAAAACTGCACTCTTCAAAACATATTGTACCCCAATGTACACTGCACACCTGTGGCGGCATTACAGAAAGAGCAGCATGCATAAACTACAGGTGGCATACAATGATGGCATGAGGATGCTGCTTAAGATGCCACGATGGAGTAGTGCCAGCCAGATGTTTGCAAATGCCAATGTACCAACTTGTGCAGCTGTGCTTTGTAACCTTATGTACAGATATATGTGTAGGCTAACAAACTCTGCAAATAGCATCATCTATACTCTGACCAACCCTGTACAGAGCTCGGTTAGGTTCTATTCAAGTCTGTGGAATCACTGGTGCCTTAAATTATTTGGCAATGGATGAACATTCTATTTTTACTGTGTCTTGTTGATGTTCTCTTTTTATTTTTTATTTTTGGTGGTTGTTGTTTTGTTACTATGGACCATATGCGTCTGAAATAAAGTTTTGATTGATTGATTGATTTTATCAATACTTCTTTCAAGAGCTCCACACCTGAAAATATGATGAATGTGAATCCATCCTGCTCAAAGCTGCGCTGACATTCTTCTGTCTGTTGTGAGCCACCAGGGAGCTAGTTAGCATTGAAGCTAGCGTGTTAGCTGATGAAGTGTTTCTCCTCATTGCGTTTTGCTGTTGCTACAGCCACTAATGAGACACAGACACACTTGTCTTTCAACACTGTAAAAGACCTTTTCCTCCCAGTCACTGTCACCAATGTTTTAAGTAGCTACTTACTGGAAGTTAATAGTTTGTGCTGCAGCTCACTCCCACCCAGCGGCTCCGCGCCGGAGCCTGTGACTCCGGTGCTTTTGTTGTTCCTTGTAAACATTGGACTAAACCATTTGCCAACAGAGAAGGGGGGGGGGCAAAATGTCCTTTTTTTTTTCTTAGAATAATGGCGGATTTCTCTCTTTTTTTGCCTTTTTATATTTATATTGTTTAAAGACACGGTTTCCTTTATTGAATTATTGGGGGGGACAGATCTATATTTCCCCAAGATTGAGGGGGTCTGGACCCCCCCCGACCCCCCCAGGATCTACGCCTATGGATCCCGCATGTTTTTCTTCCTCCTACATCGCTTCTGCAATCTCCTTCCATGAACTCTGTGCCAGTTGCACATCTTTGTGTTCTCTCATAGAGGGATCATACAAATGGCGATACATGCGGATGAGTTCAGCCAGAGCAGCTTCGAAAGCGTCCATCTTGTTTTGAGCCCAGTCCGTACGTCACTGAGCGCGGCGCGCGCTCTAGGCTTGCGGAGTTTCAAAAATTCAGAGGTGCACGGCACGCGCTAATCCCCTGCGCGGGGCCAACGCGCAGGGGCGGGGACTGTGAAATTGCGTCACTTTTGGAGGGCACACCCTCGCGCGCTGCGCGACGCGTCGACTATGAATCTAGCTTAAGTAGGGAGGCCCAGACTTCCCTCTCCCCAGCCACTTGGAGCAGCTCCTCCGGGGGAATCCCAAGGCGTTCCCAGGCCAGCCGAGAAACATAGTCCCTCCAGCGTGTCCTGGGTCTTCCTCTGGGTCTCCTCCCGGTGGGACATGCCCGGAACACCTCACCAGGGAGGCGTCCAGGAGGCATCCTAACCAGATGCCCGAGCCACCTCAACTGGCTCCTCTCGATGTGGAGAAGCAGCGGCTCTACTCCGAGTCCCTCCCGGATGACTGAGCTTCTCACCCTATCTCTAAGGGAGAGTCCAGACACCCTGCGGAGAAAACTCATTTCAGCCGCTTGTATCCGAGATCTTGTTCTTTCTGTCATAACCCAAAGCTCATGACCATAGATGAGGGTGGGAACGTTGAACGTAAACATATCCGCCCCTAATTAAAAATACAAAAAAATATAATTAAACAGCACAACTAAATTGCCAATCAGTTTGACAGTTTAAGTGGGTTATTAATAAAAAATGTGCTTATTTATTAAAATATAAGGAGAGAAATGTGATATTATTCACATTACGGATCAAAACATGGGCACTAATTTGTAAAGTCTTCTCATTTATGAACGAAGCAAATTTATAAAGTGTAACTGTGCACAGTTACTCTTTTATAATTATAAATTATTATTGTAAATTTTATGATTATAAAAAACGCAATAGTGGTAAAAAGTTATTTTTCAGAATGCATTGCAGCGTGAACCAGCGCCATGGCGACGTGGGTGTGACAATATTGTATTTAAATGTAAAAATGTAGAGAAAATGAATAATGAGTAAATGAATATTTTCTCCATAAAATTGTAAGTTGTTTTAGTGAGTACAGCTACTAAGAAATAATGAAATGCTGTGTTTTGTCATTCTGTGTTCCCATATAACAGAACAGTGGGGATCGATCTAGCAAACTTGGGGTTGTAATCGGCTGCTCTGCCACTGCCCCATCTGGGCAGATCCAGAGGCCATGACATTTGTGTTACAAGCTGCGTTTGAAATCGTAACATGTGTGCGAAAGTAAACAATGTTATTTGATTAACAGTTTAAAAAGAGACAGCGACGTATCCCGTTTTATCACGTCGTGGAGGGTTGAGCCAGGAGGAGCCCAGCCGCATCGGATGGTCTTACAGGTCTAGCTCGGACAGTTACTGATCTAGATAGACCATGACTGGTTTTGAGCTTCCCACGCAGCCGACACTGCCTCGTAATGAAAGTGATGGTTCAGCTGGTTTTATGTGCTTTCATGCCCATGCCCAAATCGATTACGGTTTTTGCTCACAGTTGCAATCTGGCTCCGTATTAAATAACGCATGAATTAGTAGAAAGCCTGAATCCTTTTGCACGTCTTATTTTCTTATTTTTGTTTATTTTCAGTCGTTTTTAGCTGTTTTTAGCTCTTGAAGAAGAAATGCATGATGGGAAATCTAATGCTGCATGACGTCATCACACGCTCTTCTGCTTTCAGCTCACTTGGTGCATTGTGTGGAGCGTAAGCATAAACTCGGTGAGTGTATTACGTCCAGAATGGACATTTGAACTCATTCTGCACCACAGATATATTCATATATACGTAGATGTGATGGAAAGTACTATATGCTGCATATGCTCTGTTCTACTGTAAGCAGGATCATGGGTAATGCCCAGTATGTCCAGGAGGGGGCGCACACGGCCATGTTCTCCATTCTACATATAGGCTGTGTCTCAATTCAGGGGCTGCGTCCTCATGAGGACCCAGCCTAGCTGGGCCGAGTAGGCCACGCACTCACAAGACCGGGTGGGCTGAGCGAAACTGCTGAAATGGGACGGTCTAGCCTTCAGGAGAGCCGGCATTGAAGTGGGTGGGGCGTTCTCTTGAAGTGGGTGGGAAGTTCTTGTGTGCCGCTTGGTGTGTGTGGAAAGAGAAGGGACGCCGCTAAAATATATTATTTATCTGAATACATGTATATATATTAGTGTTTCTGAGCTTACTGTTTGTTAAGAACTGATTACAAATCAGCTTATAAGGGGCGATCTGTTAAAACCCAGAGTGGACCTACGAAATGCAAGCTGTCGAGTAGCTCAACTGGTTAATCAACCTGCGATTGGTGCAGAGATACTTTTCTCGAAGCTGGTTCGAATCTCACTCGGTACGGTTAAAACTTATTTTACGTTTGTCTTTTATTGGATAAAAAATGAGGACTGAGATTAAAAGGAAGGAGTTTGTGAAACTCCTTCTTTTTTTTTATCCAATAAAAGACAAACGTAAAATAAGTTTTAACCGTACCGAGTGAGATTCGAACCAGCTTCGAGAAAAGTATCTCTGCACCAACCGCACGTTGATTAACCAGTTGAGCTACTCGACAGCTTGCTTTTCACTGGTCCACTCTGGCTTTTAAAAGATTTCCCCTCAGAAAATCCTTGCTACGCACGTGTAAAATAATCTGATTTGTAATCAGTTCTTCAAAAACAGTAAACTCAGAAACACTAATATACTGTATATTCAGCTAACACAATTTTTTTTGTCGTTTCTGAAGTTAAATTTTAATGAGATATATTCGAGCTGAGGTTGTTTGAGATGACTAAATAAAGGTTCAATGAATATTCGCGCTGAGGTTGTTGTTAAAACGAGCTGATGACTCAACAACACACAGCAGCCCCGACTCTGCACGCAGAAAGTCCCACCCCCCCCGCGAAATCTCTGCTGGCGCTATGAATTCTGGGATAGCCTCCGTCTGGAAGGATTCACGAATGCATCCTTCGATTTCGGCAGGAAGTAGGCCGCATTCCTCGGCCGCATGAGGAGGAGTCTTCGAATTGGGACAGTCCTCCGCGCGGGGCAATGACGTATGCGGCCGACAAATGCGCACTCATGAGGACCCAGCCCATGAATTGAGACACAGCCATAGCATTTGGAGGAAACAGTGTCTGTGTCTCACTTTTCTACCTCTTTTTAAGGTAATTATTGTATTAAAATATATAAATATATATTGTATTGCCTTGCTAAAGATGTTTAACTCAGTTTTACTGATTGATAATATTAGTTTATCACGTTCTTTGTTTTATTTGTGTTGATAACATGAAATGGCCGGTGTTTTTGCTAGCAGCTAGCTTAGCAGCAGAAGGTCGTGCGCAGCTCGCATGGTTAGCTGGAACTTCTGTCACGTGTTTGGCGTTAACCAGCTATGTTTGATGTTAACTGTGGTGCGTGTGTTTTGCAGTGGCGGATCTACCATGTAGGCAAATGAGGCCATTGCCTGGGGCCCCCAATCAGCAGGGTTCTCCAATCAGCAGGGGCCCCAGCCATTCACCTACATCCCAACATTGCTCCTGCTTGTTAATGTACGTTTAACATAAAAATAATTATAGTTATGATGAAAATGATCATTAAAAACGCAATACAAAAAACGGTCGAGTTCTGTACCCCCCTACTAAAAATGGACTATTCCGTCATGCGTCATGACATCACCCACTAATCCAGGAAGTGCTGTATGCTGCTTAAAGGGCGAGATACACTCGAGCGTCCTCACGATACGCCAATACGCAGCGTACGTACGCCCCGTACGCAGCATAGCCCCGCGTAGCCCCTCAGGGCAAGTACGCGCAAAAGTATTTTTTTACTACGCATACGCGATTCGCATACGCGATGCGCGGTGTCTGACCTAAACTTCCCCGGCGCCGGACTGTTTTGTATGTTACACAAATTAAATAAATTCCCCTTCTTTATCGCTGATCGGGCCTTTTCTTTTGTTTTTTTGCCTAAAGTCAAGTACAGGTAGTCCCCGATTTACGAGCGGGATCCGTTACAACGAGGCGCTCGTAAACCGGAAATCTCGTAATTTGGAACGGCCGCCATTTCGCTCGTAAATCCGGAAATCCGCTCGTAAATTGGAACGGTTTTCGCTAGCGCACCTAAAAACACTCTATTTTCATCTAAAAACTACTTTTGAGTGCATAAAAATGATCGGAAACGTGTGTTTATATGCTTAACTTGCTAACTGAAGTGAAAAAACACATGAAAACTCAGTATTTTTTTCGTTTTTTCCAAAAATGTGCAGCTCGTAAGTCTGGAACCTCGCAGATCAGAGCGCTCGTAAATCGGGGACTACCTGTAACCGCTTCTTCCTCCGTTCACTCGATGAATGAAATGAATGAATTCAGGTCCTACCTGGGTGCGCGATGTTTTATATATTCCCTGGTGGGCTGTGGTGGGCTGTGGGCTGCAGGAAAAGCACTCCGTGCTCAGCTGCTCATATTACAACAAGGAGAACGCGAGCGTTTGGAGCGAAAAACTAGCGGAAGTGACGATCGGAAGTGACGGTACGGAGGAAATGACGTTAGAATTTGGAGCGAAAACACGAGAATCTACGCGAGAACGAAAGCCGAGTGTAGCAGCGGCTCCGTATACGCGCGTATACGGAGTCTGCTTCAGTGTATCTCGGGCTTGAATAAGAACGACGCCAAGTACAGAGGAGATGGAGAAAAGATGAAGCGAATGAGAAAATACGAAAGCGGAGCTGAAAAACGTAAAAAAGCGTCAAAAAACAATAACTTTAATAAATTTCTTCACTACCGAAAGTGACAACCTTTTTTCATGGGTCTAATTCTAAAACTTCAACTGCTAATGACGGGCGGCCCATTGAAAGTGTGGCGGAACCGGACATCAAGATCCAGGAAGAAGTTAATGGCGCCGAGGCAGTGACTCAAGATGAAGATAAAGACGAGGATTCACAATATGAGGTATGAGTTTTAGAAATTATTTTGTTGGTTGGGTAAAAGAAATCCTAACAGTAATCAGCTGAGACAACCACTATTTTCATGTTTTCTTTCTGTATCAAAATATTAAAAGATATTCAACCTAAATCTTCTGACTTAAATAGGAGAGAGGGGATTATATATTTTACCTACTTTAGCTCTCTACCCTGCTTGCTTAGTATACAGTATTATTAAATTATTCGGACTTTACATTGAATAGAATAGATCTAAAATATTCCACAGTTATCTATAAAAAAAAAATTCTCAACCATTTTACAAAATATTTGACTGTTAAAGGGGACCTCAGATGTATTTTTTAAATTTTTATGGTATTTCTGTGGGATATCCAGACCCTATTCCTTCAATTTAATGCACAAAATAATTATTAGATAATCAATTATACCCTTTTTAATTCTGCCATTTTTAACTTTCGTTTTGAACGACCGGTTTCTTGAAGTCCACGCCCTTCAACGATCTGTTCACGCCCTCTGTAACAGCCAGTATCTGTAATGTGTTGTTGTTTTAAAATTAGCTCTTTTTTTATTACTCATTTGACTTACTGTTAGTGTTAGCTTAAGATAACTTACCGAAACCCGTCTGAGCGCGCCGCAGTTTGCTGCTCCTTTTAGCATTAGACCACCCGAATCCGAAGCTAATGTTAGCTTGTTCCTCTTCCGGTTTTCGCCAGCTCCGCTCGTTGCACGCGATGAGATTTTGGGAGTTATCGCTGTTCCAGTGAAGACAACACAAAGTTCACCAAGTGTCTCCCGTAAATTAATCTGTAAGGAGAAGGTCCTCTTGCTGCGAGCCTGCTGCGAGGCTGCTGCAAGGCTGTACAGTTGAAGCTCCGCTCCATCGCGCCGGAAGAGGGTCCCGTCGAACCCGGTCCTTCCGCCTGTGGTCCGCTCGTTTAATTTTTGCCGGCTGCGCGTTGGCAGCGATCGCAAATACACTAAAAATTGAACTAAAACATAAAAATAACAATTATACTTTATTTATAAAGCCATTTAAAAAAACACAGCTGCAACAAAGTGCTGTACACATGAAATTAAGAACATATAAACAAAAGATGAGATGAAATCATGAAAAACAACAGTCATGTGTTTAATACAGAAGTGGGTTGAGCCTAACCAGGGGTTGCTAGGTGAGGGGCTGGACTCAGGTTTGATCTGATTGGCTGGCGGCTTGTGACGTCAATAAATGCAGGAAGTGTGAATCCTGGTGTATTTATCAAAAATAAATAAATCTACTTAGAGTAAATAAACCACTGGGTGCATTTTTTTGGCACAAGGACTGTTTTTTTATGAAGTAAATACCCAAAGTTTAGTAAAAAAACATTAAAAAGTGAATTTTGCATGTGTGGTCCCCTTTAAAACTTCATCAGACTATCATTGTTTTGTTATTTGGTCCATAGTCCCTCCATTAAATACATTATAAAGCACAACTTATAGCTTTCAGAGTAATGCAAAAATGTGTTTTTTAATAATGACAGGTTTGCTTTGGACAGAAATGCCACTGTTAGTTTAAAACAACAGAATCAAAAGGCTAGGATTGCTAAATTAAAATGTTATCTAAAATGTAAAAATTGATATAAATGAAAAGTGACATTCCCTGATGCATGCTCAATAATCCAGGTGGAAAAAATCTGTGACATTATTTGAGTCATTTAGTTTACAGTAACCCCGGAATTACACTGCACGCGGCTCTGCCCCGCTCCGGTCCGCAGGTCGCAGCTGAACGAGTCCAATTCCCACTGCCTCCGCTCCGCTCAGGTCCGCCTGGATGCGCCGCTCCAAGACACGTGCGAGATCGCGCGATAAATCAAGTGATAAATAAGTAAGTCAGAACAAAACAATTCATTCGGTGGAAAGAAGGAGAACAACTGTAGAGAGACTGCTGCCTTGATCTTCTCTCGTAAATGAGCTACATGGTTTGAGCAACAGGAAGTGATGTTTACATTTCAGAATAAAATACTTTTTTATTTATTTATTTTTGTATTGCGTTATTAGGTGTAGTCATAGTCATAAATATAATAGTTTAGTCATAGAATAGTCATAAATGATAGTTTGACAGCATTTTTGTACAAATAAATCCGTATAGAGCTAGGATTAGTCCGCCCGTGGTGATTTTATTTTGTAAATACGGAAGTTGTGCTCGTTCCTTTTCCTGTTGGTGCGACGTAATCTTCAAAAGTTGACTCCGGCACAGCTCCGTCATCCGGCAGAAATAGAAAAATTTCTAATTTTGACGGACTGCCGTCCGCTCTCCGCAGCTCGCCGCCGCCGTGCGGAGCCAGTGTAAATTCTGTCATTTATTATAATGGGTGCGTATTTGCTGCGGAGGTCGGACCGGAGCGGGGCGGAGCCGTAACGCATGTAGTGTAATTCCGGGTCTTACAGTCTGTGTAAGTTTTAAGGTTTAAAAAGAAGTCAAAACTTCCAGTCTTAATTATGGAAACTTGGATAAATGAGAGCCTTCACATGTGTTAAATGTAATAATGTCTTATTTTTTCTTTTATTTCCTCCAACACTAACATATTTGTTTTTTTTTTTCAGATGCAGTCTTTAAACATGCATCATTAAAGACCAGAAACAAGACAGAAGACAACTTTCATAGAAGTCCAGCTGAATAATCAAGGTAATTCATGATCACTTAATGCTGTAAAAAGTGTCTCATGCCTGGACATCTTGCTGTTCATATCGAGCCAGTGTGTGAATTCATCTCAAAGTACCACATCTCAACTACACACACTCACTTTTTCACATTGATCTAACAACTGTTCCCTGTTACAGAATATGTAATATAACGTTAAAAGAATTAAAGTTGTGAAAATCTTCTAATTTAGGAAAATATATTTCTACTGTATTGCTCACATCTACCCTCTCTATTCGTTTGTGTTTATTTAGTGTTGTTGAATTTTGGTGTAAGACTTGATTTAGAGCCTTTTATTGCAATAATAAAACATGTTTTGCAAAAAGACTTTAAAGGATAGTTGTACCTTATTAAAGTAGAGAAAAAAACAGTTGTTTTTATTGTCTAGTTCCCAGTATTAGACTATGAACATGAAAATCTTTGACCTTCAGGGCAGAGCCTAATGGTACATTTAGGCTGACTTGGGGGAGGGCCCCTTTACAAAGGTTTGCCTGGGGCCCCAAAATGTCTAAGTCCGCCACTGGTGTTTTGTTATGATTTTGTTATTGTTTTTATTTACTGCAGCAGTTAATATTAATTCCTATTTCACAGGAACTGGTATGTCAATCATTTCAGTAATGAAGTAAATTACTAAGTAGTTCATAGAAGAGCTAAAAGTGTTAACTCACTGACTGATCAAAAGGTTATAAATAAGTTAAATGAGTACAATTCTGTTTTGAAAGATTGATTAATAAATATTGGTTGTAACTGAACAAGTAATTCAAAGTAAAGAGGTCAAATGTTATGAACATGTCTCCAAAAGGCTAAAGGTGAAATTCAGTTCAAAGTTGTGTATGTTAGAGGTGCTGTACTGTTGTGTGAGAACTGTGTTGATGTTAATACATTCTACATACTGTAGGTGAAGGAAACACAGTGTCCGACCGCGTGTTTTCTCACTTTTCTTCCTCTTTTTAAGGTTATTGCATAGACACGGGGAAAGATTTGGACTTCAGTACGTAGAAACAGGCTGCCGGCCAGTACCTCTTCTTGATCGGGATAAACGCAGGACTTTGAAAAGAGGAGTAGCTCCTTCACCTGGTGACTCACCGCGCCGTCGTCCATCACTGAACAAGTACACTTTACTTGAACATTTGCGGCTGTAATAATTGAAATTTCCCCCAGGGATCAATAAAGTGTTCACATTCTGATAAAGGAAATAGTTATTTGTATTTCTCCTTTCCATTGAGACATTTAGGTCCCCGCTGTGCAGCACCACCCTATCAGGTTTAACTGATCAGCGGGATTGCAAGGTGGAACGCTGACCAGCGCTTCCAAGCAGTGTTTGGCGGTAGTGGACGTAAAAACCTCACCTACTCTGCACCACTTGTTGACCGCCTCAACACACGCTGTCAGCAGCTGTTTGGAGAGACTGTGGAGAAGAACTTTCAGGCTCCTGCCAGTGTCCCCTCCACTGAACTGCTTGGACTAGAGCACCTGTTCAGGCAGAGTGCAGGTGAATCTGGCACCTTCTCTCTAAAGGATATTGTGCTGGATGGTCCCAGGAGGAGGAGGAGGTGGTTCAACCTGGGCATCCTGAACGAGCAGAGGAGAGCGACTTACCAGCGCTGAGACGTGAGTGCTCAACCTCCAGCCCTTGTGAGGAGCTGTTGAGTCATTTTATATTGTTGTTGATTTTATTCTAGGAGTTCTGGTAATGAAACAGCTGTAAATTAGCTAGTGACATTTCTCCTTTTGAAATCTCCTTAGCAGGAGTTAAAGTTGCATTCTGCAGTTTCTGGAATACGCTGGCACTTAGAAAAATTTTCAACAGGGAAAAGCATTCTGCTCCCTCCCCCTCAGAGCCATATATGGCTCTGTTCCCTGTCACTCTCGCTGTAAATCAGCTCAGCTTCCTTAACTCCGCCTCCACTCATGTCTTCTCGCAGCTGCTCCGAATTTCTGTGTTTATATGTTAATAAAACGTTCTAAAAAATAAAATAAAAACAGGGTCCAGCACACCAGAACACCAGCAAATCTGCAGAGCCTCGGCAGCCACGTTGAACCCGATCTTATTTCGCTCGTGACAAATTCATTCATTTCCTGAATGACTGAGCGGAGGAAGAAGCGATCACTTGACTTTTTGCAAAAAAACAAAAGGAAAGTCCAGAGCAGGGATGAAGAAGGGGGATTTAATACATTTGTGTCACATACAAAACAGTTTGGCATCGCTTTGCAATTATTTCAACGAGAACCTGCGCAACCGCTGCGGGCTCGCAGGCGGGGGCGTGGGTAAAGAAAAAGTTAATGAAGTTTGTGATTACATTAATAAACTTTCCAACCAGTAAAATTAAGAATAAATGGTGATAAAACTGATTCACTCTGTATTTTAAATCAACATGAGAACAATAAATAAAAAAAAGATTAATTTGTCCAACTCAAACAGTACCTGGTTTTGATTTGTCTCCAAAAGAGAAGCTTCCACTAGGGGCCCTCCAGTTGACAGGAACACATGGAATCTGTCAAAGTCCCTAATTTCCACATTGGTGTCAACATCAATATATTCCAAAAAGTCAGAATTATACTTCAAGATCCTGTCCATCAAACAGCCAGATTGCTGGGCAAGAATTTGTTCAATGAGATTATTGGTACTTGAAACATGAAGAATTTTTTTAGAAGTCTCTTTTTCATTTTGAAAAGTTGTTACAAGGACTTTGACAGATTCCTTTTTGTCAAATGAGAACTCAAAAGAGAATACACAAAACAATACTGTACTTAGAATATGTTCTGTAAACCACAGACATGCAAAAATGCTTCAATTTGTTGGATTTTAATTTAAAACACCATTATAATAAAAAAAAATCCACACAACTAAGTAAATTTGTTGGTTACAGCTGTCTTAATAATAATGTTACACAGAAAAGTATTTTTCCTGAACTCTACTTAGATTATGATTCACTGAATGATGTCATGAATGCTAATGTGTTTCATCACTACAAAATACTGTAACCTTTTTGTTTGTATAAAATGTAAGTCTAAAAGACAGCCTGCTAGCTTGAGTGTTGAAAAATGTGCTGTTAGTAGCATAAAAAGCTGACTTTTTTGTGTACAGTGCCTGCCTTTGTATATAATACCTGCTGAATATTGTATGCCAGTGAGATTTAAAGCCCACAACACACTTGGAAATGCTACTCAATGCATTAGGAAGGTACTTAGAAATATTTTGGAGCATACTGACTTTTGAGTTGCTTATGATCTCCCTAATACAGGGAACCCCCGTGTTACGAACGAGTTCGGGACCTAAGAACGGTTCGCAGCTCGATTCTGCCGTAGGTAGGGGGTGAAAATTATTTAAAAAAAAAAAATTATTCATTCATTCATTCATTCAACCTTTATTTATCATGCTAACGGAGCGC
The DNA here is from genome assembly GCA_038048925.1 of Garcialebias charrua. Lineage (NCBI taxonomy): Eukaryota > Metazoa > Chordata > Actinopteri > Cyprinodontiformes > Rivulidae > Garcialebias > Garcialebias charrua. Next base: position 42,807 of record JBBPBX010016450.1, read on the forward strand.
GCGCACACATTTAAGCATGTACAGTAGTGTACTGTAATGTTAAACATTGCTATTCACATTTACAGAATAAATAAAAATATATTTTCTTACTTTGAGATGGTCAAAGCCGACATCTTAGGTTGCCATGCGTTGATTGTTGTCGGGCCGAGCAGCGCGGCGGCCGGCCAGTGAACCACCGCAGCTGCTCCAGACCTGTGTTAGCTAGCTGGCTAGCTTCTGCTAGCCAAGCCATGAGCTGGTGTTGGAGCGGCGGCGCGATCAATCTGCAGCTGCTGCTGCTGCCTGAGACATCCACAAAGTTCACAGAGACGTTTCCAGCTCGTAATTAATCCATATGAAGCCATCCTGGTCACCAGTCTTCGGCCGGCTCCCGTGTTAGCTCCCGTGTTAGCTTCTGGAGCTAGCCAGGCCAGAGCCTGGCCGGAGGTGTTCGCGCGGCGGCCTGGCACGATCAGCGATAAATCCGCTGCTGCCTGAGACATCCACAAAGTTCACAGAGACGTTTCCAGCTCGTAATTAATCCATATGAAGCCATCCTGGTCACCAGTCTTCGGCCGGCTCCCGTGTTAGCTCCCGTGTTAGCTTCTGGAGCTAGCCAGGCCAGAGCCTGGCCGGAGGTGTTCGCGCGGCGGCCTGGCACGATCAGCGATAAATCCGCTGCTGCCTGAGACATCCACAAAGTTCACAGAGACGTTTCCAGCTCGTAATTAATCCATATGAAGCCATCCTGGTCACCAGTCTTCGGCCGGCTCCCGGGCAGCTAACCTAAAATGGCGTCCGGTGTTCTACATTACTGTAATTTGTGACCGGAGACCCCAGTGACTGAACCTAAAATGGCGTCCGGTGTTCTACATTAATTTGTGACCGTGTAAACTGAAGACCTACTTCCTGTTGCCCAAGATTGCTCAAAAATGATCAGAAATGATCTTTTTTATCATAATTATTATTTATAAAGCCTTTAAAACAACCACAGCTGCAACAAAGTGATGTACACATGAAATTAAGAACATTTAAACACCAAAAAAAAAAAAAAAGTTTTTTTTTTTAATACAGTAATTTCATATTTTTATTAAATATGATACGTTCGTAGGTCCCGTTGTTCGTAGGTCGATGGAGTCGTAAGTGGGGGGTTACCTGTATAATGAGCATTATCAATGCTCCTTTAAAGTGAAACCTACTTTCTGCTTTATGTTGCACATATACTAGTATTCCAGTATTTAGCAAGGCTTATACAAAAATTAATATTGATACAGCCTGATGAAAACAGAACTATTGTAGATAAAATTTTCCTATTTTAAAAAAATCACTAAGGATTAGGGTTGTACATCTCTGTGTGACAGACGATTCGATTCACATCTAGATACAAGGGTTACGATTCGATTCAAAAACGATTTATTGTAAAAACGGAACGATTCGATTCGATGCGGTGTAAAAGCGATTTGGTTCGATTCGGTGCAGTGTAAAAGCGATTTGGTTCGATTCGGTTCGATTCGATTAAACTTCAAATAATTCTACGTTTTAATATTTGTTGATGTACCTGTAGACAAATATTTCATTATGAAAGAAAAAGGACCACTTCTATAAATGTGACATTCTTAGAGCATTTTTAAATTTGTAAAAGTCCACATATATCATATCTAAAAGGGTGCTGTAAAGCACTGGTAAAAATAAAGTAAAAAGCCAAACAAAATAATCACATGTTAAATGTGTTTATTTTTAAACATGGACCTAAAAAGACCAGCTAAAAGAAAATTTCCTACAGAAAATACAGAAAAAATATAAAAGGCACAAATGGTTACAGCAGCATGTAATAAAATAAAAATCACTAGGAAAAAAAAACCCAGGAATAAGCTAAGCACAAAGCTCCTGAGTCCTGTGCAATAACCTGTTGTGCAATAACCTGTCACACAACCTGTAGTTTGGTAGTTATGTGCAATATAGATCATGTGCATTTTAGCTTATATTTCATTACTACCTTGAAATAGTTATTCACACAAATTCATCCTGCTTCACCGTTAAAATTCTACCATGTTGTTTACTATTTTTCTCTTCAGAAACTTAGTAAATATTATAATTACTGTTTCACTTTTTGGTAGTTTATTTTGTACCCTCATTGCACGCTTTAGTATTTCCTGTTTGCTTGTTGTTTGTTTTTTAGCCAGTCAAAATCGTTTTTTCTCATCCTGAGCATTTCATTGTACTAAGTTAACCCTGTGTTAACCTGCATATGACAAATAAACACTTGAACTTGAACTTAATAATACAAAACATAATGCAAGAACAGTACACCTAACAACAGCAGCACGAACATGAGTTTGTGTGAGCAGGTGGGCACGGATTAATATAAAAACATGCTCTCTGTACCTCACGCTCTCTGTACCTCTTGACTTCTTCTGGCCTGGTCCCTCACAGATCTAGTTGCCATCCTCACTTCAAAGTCTCCCAACAGCTCGTCCAGCGCTGACATTTTCTTCTTTTTACAAGGTGGTTCATCATCTGAAATAGAAAACATGCACCATATATTACTGGCTATGTTTGCCATGAAGTTTTTTTTTTTTACCGACTTTACCATTTTATGTAAAAATCTTCATCTGATGTTCAGAATTTATTTATGTAGGGACTCGTGTACATGTGTAAAAGATATATCATCATGATGATTATTTAACTCTTTCTGTGCATGCATGCAGATTCTCTCATTATTGTGAATGTGTTTTATGCTGATACAATGACTGCAGCACAAGTTTAAGACAAAGTCAGCTCATTCTTGATCACAAGTTATAAAACACAAACCTGTATGCTCATCTTGGGTCTGGGGTGCATCATTGCAGCCGTCCAAATCTCCATTTGCAGGTTCAGTCTGCACTGGACCTCTCTGAACTGAATCCCCCGTTACCTAGAAATAAAACATGACATTACATTTAGTGTACACTGTACAGTATGGTTAAATGCAGTGTAAACAATCAAAAAACAGTAGGCAGAATAAATCTAGTGACAGCAACAAAACACAGCAGACTGTAAGATGTATTTTGACAGTGTGCTGAGGGATTTACCTTGTGATGCAGGGATGTTGCTTTAGCTGTGAATGTCCTCTCTGCATCATGGCTACTGTTGTAGCTTTATGCTTCTTATTAATCTTGTATGGCTGTGGGTCATAGTCATGCAGCTTATATTATAGGTGAAGGCTGAGACAACGCAGTTCGGGTCCAACAACGTGTTTATTCTTCTGTGTAACAACAAGACTGTTCACCCATTCTGTGGGCTCATTGACAGGAGTTATCACTGCTACTGAGGAAGGGCAGGGACTTAAAACAGTGTGGAAGAGATCTTCAAGGCCTGTGTAACTCGTGAACTATCACTGAGTTGCCCGTAAAATTTAGTTACCCGTCGCTTTGTGTGTGGCAGCTGCATGATCCTGCTCGTTGTTATGAGGCTTGAAAAGTTGTTGGTCGAGGTTTGTTGTGCTACCAGTGTACTGTACTTCGGAGGTGCGCTGCATAGCTTACAAATAGCGTGGCTTTTGTCGAGTTTTCCGTCCTTCTAGTAAAACCCGAAAACGTTCCACACTTTAGATTTTTGTCTGGCTGATGTGTTGAAAATCTTTCGCGGTGACTCGCTAGCGCGCGCGGCTACTATTTACATCCATGCTCGCTCGTGCTCTTGGTGAGCTATGGCGCATGCGTGAGAATAGCTTCGCTCTCGCGTTGTTTTAGAAACGCAATGTAAACCCAGCAAGTCTCGCGATAACCGGTCCGTAACCGGTCCGTGTCTTTTTAACCGGTTCATCTCTGGATTTGTGGCTGGTTGCTGTCGGTTTACGTGGCTGCTACCGATGCAACCACATCGCTAGCTTGTCAAACCGGATATCCGGTCGAATCGGTTAATCTATAACAAGCCTACTAAGGATGCAGCAACAAACTAAATTCCCATGTTGGATTTTTGAAAGTTACTACAGGGAACCCCCGACCTACGAACGAGTTCGGGACCTAAGAACCGTTCGCAGCTCGATCCTGCTGTAGGTAGGGGGTGAAAATTATTTAAAGAAAAAAAATTATTCATTCATTCATTCATTCAACCTTTATTTATCATGCTAACGGAGCGTGCACACACATTTAAGCATGTACAGTAGTGTACTGTAATGTTAAACATTGCTATTCACATTTACAGAATAAATAAAAATATATTTTCTTACTTTGAGATGGTCAAAGCCGACATCTTAGGTTGCCATGCGTTGATTGTTGTCGGGGCCGAGCAGCGCGGCGGCCGGCCAGTGAACCACCGCAGCTGCTCCAGACCTGTGTTAGCTAGCTGGCTAGCTTCTGCTAGCCAAGCCATGAGCTGGTGTTGGAGCGGCGGCGCGATCAATCTGTAGCTCCTGCTCCAGCCTGAGACGTCCACAGAGCTCACAGAGACGTTTCCAGCTCGTAATTAATCCATATGAAGCCATCCTGGTCACCAGTCTTCGGCCGGCTACCGTGTTAGCTCCCGTGTTAGCTTCTGGAGCTAGCCAGGCCAGAGCCTGGCCGGAGGTGTTCGCGCGGCGGCCTGGCACGATCACCGATAAATCCGCTGCTGCCTGAGACATCCACAAAGTTCACAGAGACGTTTCCAGCTCGTAATTAATCCATATGAAGCCATCCTGGTCACCAGTCTTCGGCTGGCTCCCGGGCAGCTAACCTAAAATGGCGTCCGGTGTTCTGTGACCGGAGACCCCAGTGACTGAACCTAAAATGGCGTCCGCCGTCCGGTGTTCTACATTAATTTGTGACCGTGTAAACTGAAGACCTACTTCCTGTTGCCCAAGATTGCTCAAAAATGATCAGAAATGATCTTTTTTATCATAATTATTATTTATAAAGCCTTTAAAACAACCACAGCTGCAACAAAGTGATGTACACATGAAATTAAGAACATTTAAACACAAAAAAAAATTTAATACAGTAATTTCATATTTTTATTAAATATGATATGTTCGTAGGTCCCGTTGTTCGTAGGTCGATGGAGTCGTAAGTGGGGGGTTACCTGTATACCATTTTGTTGAGATATCAACTAATCCAACTTTTTAGTCAAACAGGTCATGTTTAAATCGGGATTAAAAAAGGACAAGCGTTGCGTAACGCAGCACCCTGAAGCACCGCGTATGACTCGACAGTATCACTGCACACTTATGGCACGTCCCGACCAAAAAGCTTTTCAACGGCAAAAAGGCTCGTCACGCACGCAAGTGGACGCACTGGACCCAGTGGTGTCCTGACCTGAACGTGAAATTGCGGCTGCGTTGCGGCGGCGGCGGGGGGGGAGGAGCTTACCGGTCAACCAGTTGAACGGCGTT